>JAGKTI010025261.1:0-14047 GCA_018397915.1 Birgus latro
TATATATATATATAAATCTATGTATGATGGTGTGTTTTCAGGTGGTTTAGGTGGAGAGCAGACTCGCTGGGAGGCAGCTGCTGAGGCTGCAAACAGGGACCTGGTGAGGCTGCCCGGTGACACTCTTCTTGCCTCAGCCTCCCTTGCGTACCTCCCACCCCACATTCCTCAAGTCAGGTCAGCTGCTCATTCCCAGGCAACATTCTTTCATGTCACTGGCAACATTTATACGCTGTATTGACGTTCATCTCTTCTCTCCTGGTCATGCTCACTGATCTCATTGGATAACATGCTCTCTCTTTCATAACTAGAGATAACCATGCCTCAGTTTACCCACTGTGCAGGGTATCACTGTATATGCATTTGCCCCCATTTTCGGTATCTAACAAGGGTCTGTGTGTATGTGTGTATTTACCTAGTTGTGATATACAGGAAATGAGCTACACTCGTGGGGTCCCATCTCTTTCTCAGTACTGTAAGTCAAATTTTGCTTTGAACTTGTTTAAGTTTTTAGACTGGACGATCTCTTTGTCCAAGCTATTCCACAGGTCTGTGCATCCATATGGAAAACTGTATTTCTTGATATCCTTCAAGCAACTTGTCTTTTTCATTTTCATTCCGTGTCCTCTTGTTACTTTCTCATCCCAAAAACAGATCTTTTCTATCAATTACATCTACTCCCATCATGGCCCTGAACAGTACAATCATATCGCCCCTCTCTCTCCTTTCTTCTAGGGAAGGCAGATCCTATCAATTTTATCTATTCTCGTCATGGCCCTGAACACTGGAATCATATCGCCCCTCTCTCTCCTTTCTTCTAGGAAAGGCAGATCCAGATTTTCCAGCCTCTCTCTGTATGACAGATCTGCCAGGCTGGGGAACATCTTGGTTGCTGTTCTTTGTATTCTCTCAATCTTGTTTATATCTTTCTTTTTGTGTGGGGACCACACTACTGCCATGTATTCCAACCTGGGGCGGATCATGGTCAATATCAATTTTTTCATCATCTCATCCATGTATTGAAATGCCACGCTTATGTTAGTCAAGAGATTGTACATCTCTCTACTATTTTGTTAATGTGTTTTTCAGGTGACAAACTATCCTGGACCAGTGTGTGTGTGTGTGTGTGTGTGTGTGTGTGTGTGTGTGTGTGTGTGTGTGTGTGTGTGTGTGTGTGTGTGTGTGTGTGTGTGTGTGTGTGTGTGTGTGTGTGTGTGTGTGTGTCATATGCAGCTGGGGCTTGTCTTGGATGTGTCTGTTTGTCAAAACCATGTAAGCTCAGTTTGACTACCTGTTAAGTGAATGCTTGAAGGTATTTGGTGTTGTAAATGTTATTGTCAATTTCAATGTAATTGTGGCAGGAATGAGATGATGTGTCAGTGGTGTGAAGCAGTGAGGAAAATGGAACTGGAGGTGACTGAACCATTCAGTTTGGTGGCCACTTTAACCCCGCCTCTTCATATCCGTGCTTGGGGTCTGGAGGGTCTTCCTACTGATGCCTTCTCACTTCAGAATGCTACCATTATCAAGCACACTGTCAAGTGAGTTGCCCCTCTGGTCTTTTTATTTGTGGTTACTCATCAAAAGTCCAACATTATCAGTGAAGTATGGTCTTTCACCCATTTCTGTACTGCATCAGCAGGAGTGTAAGGACTAAATATTACTCATACATTCAAGGCAAGAGTGACTAATCACTCATGCCACTAAACATGAGCTGGGTGTCATAATAATGACTAATAATAATTCATCGATCCATCCATCATCCCTTCCTATGTTGCCCCATAAGGAGCGTAGGAGCCCTGGGCTAGGCAAGTTGGTCCTGACATTTAAGACGAGAGTGACCAGCTTCGCTCATCCCTGAGTGGTATTACGTAAGCAGTAAACCCCAACCACCCCTTGGATATAAACGTACACAGGCTCAATCTGATTGGAGCACCTTACTTATCCACTAAGCCACCAGATACCATAATTTGGTTATATGGTTAATAATAATAATCATCATCATCATCATAGTGGTAGGTGGTGGCGACCATCATCCACTCACTTTATGTAGTGCTGCCTACTTCTTCCTTAGCCTTTATCATTCTTTTTCTGTGCCTGCCTTCCTCTCTTCCTATTTCTCACATCTTTCCTTTCACTTCTTACTGCTTTTCTTTCCTTTACAGGTGGCTTTACATTGAGTAACAAGCTAAATGCTTTCCTTTAAGCCAAGAAACCATTTACAATGCTGGGTGGTAACCATATAACCAAACCATACATGCTCCCTACATGTCAACAAGTGGGTTGGTGGAGGGTTGGTGCCCCTCCCTGTAAAACAAATAACCCAAAGTCAAATGGCCACCCCTTACGGGATTATGGTGTTTGGCAATAGGTAGATAGATCATCATTATCGTCATCATCATCTTCGTTTTTCGTCCATCTGTTCCCATATTCAAACTGGGGTTGGACATGTGATGGCTTTTCTCCACTGCTTCCTATCCTGGATCAAATCTTCTCCAATACCCAGTCTTTCCATATCTTGCGTTACAACACTTTTCCAGGTCTTCTTAGGTCTTCCTGGCGGTCGACATCCCACCACTTCCAGTTCCTCTGCTATTCTCACACAGCTTTCTTCCTCACTCCTCATCACGTGACCAAACCATCTAAGCTGCTTCTGCCTCAAGATGATATCGAGATCCTTCACCCCGCATCTTCTGGCTACCTCCTCACTCAAAACTCTGTCCTCCCATCTCACTCCCGCCATGTATCTTAACATTCTACGATCAGTATTCCTCAGAACATTCATCAGTCTATCTGTCACAGCCCATGTTTCAGCACCATATATCAATACTGGTCTAATGCAGGCCTCATATATTTTACTTCTGTGTCTCAGTGGTATGTGTTTGTTGACCAGTAGGCATGCTATTTCCTTCCACTTTAACCATGCTGATGCCACTCTTGTTCTAACTGATCTCTTCAACCCTGCTGCACAGTCCAGTACATCTCCTAGATAGTAGAATTGCTGCACTTCCTGTAGTGTGCCCCCATTCACCTCTAATACGTCCTCTGCTTCATCTCCCTCCACCTCTCTACTTATGGAGGCTGGGCAGCGGAAATTTTGCACTCCTCTCAGATTCTGCACTCCTCTCAAATTCTGCAGTCGTGAACACCTTCTATGGAACCACTTAATACACTCTGTGCACAACAGTGAGTTCACTCCTACTCCTCTGCCACAGCATCCACATGGCCATTTTCTGACTGAATTCTTTCTACTGGTTTCTTGCCTGGCACCATTACCTTTGTCTTATCCATATTTATTTTCATTCCCCTCTTCTCCATTCCATTTTTCCATTTATTAAACATTTCCACCACTTCTTCCTTAGTCTCCACTGTCAGCACTAGGTCATCAGCATACAGCAATTCCCATGGGCCTTCCCCCCTACATTCCCATGTTGCTTCCTCCATTACTATGTTAAACAGCAATGGACTGAGTACTGAACCTTGATGTACCCCAACTCCTATTCCAAAATTTCCTGATGTTCCTTCTATTGTCTTGACTTTTGATCTTGTATCAATATAGAGAGACATGACAGCTGCAACCAGTCTCTCAGGCACATTCTGTCTTCTCAAGGCTCACTCTATAACGCTCCTTGGTACTCTATCAAAATGATAATAATAATAATAATAATAATAATAATAAATAATAATAATAATAATAATAATAATAATAATAATAAACTAGCCCCAGGCTCCTATGCTTCTCATGGGGCAATGTAGGATTGGATGATGAATGAACGATAATGAAATAATAATAATGGTTGATCCTTCATTTCTCAAAAGTGCCAGTTCTTCAAAAGAATTAACCAACACTCAAAACCTCGAAATAGACACTGACAAGGTGCCTACATGTATTCTTGCTGTGCACCTTGGGTGGAGTGGCTGTTGCATCAACTTAGGAGACAAACCTCCTCATGCTTTCCAGTACCTGTCCTTGGGAAGGATCCTGGTCTAACCATGATTAGGTGCTGTATACAACGAGGGGTGCTGGACCTTTTCTTAGTGTATGTACTGTACCATACCTGTAGGACTGGCCTACAAAAGCAGCTGTATAACTGTGGTTTATGGGTCTGCTTGGCCAAAGAAACAAGGGTTCAGCAACAATAACAACAAACTCTAAATATCAACATAACTAATTGTCCATAAGCAGTATTACATCAGAACAACTAGATGACCTGGCATTCATTTATTGGGTGTATGGTTGCCCCTCAGCATACCAGATTGTGTCCTGGAGTACAGGAATTAATTTGGATTGTTACTAAGTGTGGAGTCACTTGTATGAAGCATTTTTTTTACATCAACTTCCACCCTCACTTTGAATGACATTTTAATTGTTCAGTGTTACTGATTATATCTGTGTAAAGCTCACTGTAACATAAGCTTATTCATTTTTTGAAAAGCTATTTACAGAAAAATATGGTATCAGAGTGCTGCCATGTCAAAACTGTGATTTTATGATGTAGGTGATAACACTGTGTTTAGGTTCAAGTACACTGAAGAAACATTGTAATGTAAGGTTTATTTTGTGTTAAAATATTCAAACTGTGACAGCTGGTCCTTGAAAGGACCAATAGGTCTGCTGCTGTTTTCTTTCCATTTTTACTCCTTTGGATTCTAAACGTTACCATCGGATTAACAAGGATATAAATAGTTTGTGCTGCCATGAGCATACCTTAGAGGAAATTTAAATTGATGTATCTTTGTTATTCTATCAGTTGTTATGTTTGAACAGATGGCCACTGCTTGTAGATCCAGATGACCAGGGAACTCACTGGCTGCAGCAGCATGAGGCAGCCAATAATGTGGAGGTGGTATGGGAACAGGATTTTGACAAGTCCTCTCCTCGGGCTTCAGGTGGTGCTACAGTTACTGTACTTGAAGATGCTCTTATACGCTGTGTCCCACGGGGCAGACCACTCCTCCTGTTGGACCTTTCAGGAGATCCGCCACTTTCACTTGCCAATATCATCACTCGCACCATCACAGAGGAAGGTGGGCACGGATGTACTGTATATTGTAAGATAAAATATTTAACTGTCATTGTCTTTTAACTTTTTTTTTTTTTTTTACCACTACAAATACGGTGGGTAGGATCCTGAGGAAAATAAGAAAATATGAGCTCATCAGCAGAGTGCACAGTATAATTCTCCACACATTAACTAATTCACCCTCCAATTCTTTAAAATGATTGGCTCCACCCTACAAACAAAGCCACGCACCACTGACAAGTGTGAAGAGGGATGTCATCCGTTGGAGGCATCTTTTAGGAAAAGGCTTCAACTCACTTTTCACATCACACAAGCATTACAAATGGTGATGACTGAAATTATCCCAAACTCAGAGAGCTGAGGACAGGGTGTGCTGCTGTAGACAGGGGTGCCCATTATCCAATCATTCAATGCAGAACAACTTTTGAGTAATTCTAGCATGAGTGACAAGCCAAATGGTTTCTTGTAGCCAAGGAAATTATTTCCTATGTTGGGTGGCAATCACAAAACAAAACTGAAGCTTGGTGTTCAGTTGATGTACAACACTGTCACTGGGCATGGCCCATAAGCATTTACATTAAAGAGAAAGTTGAGGTTGTTTGCTGATTTAATGCCATTCAGGGAAGTCACTGGTAACCCTAAACCTTAAAAGTCAGGACTAAGAAGGCTAGCCCGGGGACTCTGTGGTCCTGATGAGGCAGCAAATGATTGGACAAGACAGATAATGTACATAAAATAGAGGCTTTGATGTGCATAAACGTTTGTGTAGCTTGGCCTGGAAACTTTACCATCAAATAACTATAAGTATCTGTTTTCATTGTGGTAGGTGGGGGTGCTCACCATCCACTCACTCAATGTAGTGCTGCTCTCGAGTGTCTGCCCTTTCCTCTCCTCACTCCTTTCCTTCCTTCCTCTTCTGTCTTTCTTTACTTCATTCTTTCCTGATCCTTCTGCCTACGGGTGACTTTACACTCCCTCTTCTGTCTTTCATTCCCTCATTCTTTCTCATTCCTTCTGCCTATGGGTGACTCAACAATGAGTGACAGGTCGAATGGTTTCCTGTACACCAGGAAATCATTTACTATGCTGGTTGGTAACTATATAACTAGATCATGGCACCTAGTGGTTTACTGGGTGATTGCGGCACTCCAATCGAATTGAGCCAGTGAAGTTTTATATCCAAGGGGTGGTTGGGGTTTACTGCTCAGGTAATGCCACTCAGGGATGAGTTAGGCTGGTCACTCTCATCTTAAATGTCACGACCAACTTGCCTAGCCCTGGGCTCCTACACTCCTCGGGGGGCAACATAGGATTGGATGATGGATGGGTGGATGGATGGATCTGTTTTCATCAGGTACCTGTTTGTTTTATGACTGGCATTCATCTGCAGTGGTTTATAGTCATAGTGTAAGGTGTTTTACTGCTCATGACTTTGTCCAGTCTTGGGCTTTGGTTAGATAAAAGTATCTCTCAAAAGTCAGCACTGATATCAGTGAATATGTGTTATGCTATACAGTAACACATGTTTATTGTTAAATCATTTGATGTTATGGTTTGGGACACTGGAATTCATACTTGAGTAAGTATACAGTATTTTTGATATTCTCTGAAAATTCATGTCTCTTAGATACAGTAAATATACTGTGGAAATAAAGGACTGAAAAATGGTCAGATCTACAGAATGCATGATGCATTAACTACTACTGTACAGTGAAATACTTTTCCTTAAAAGAAAAATTAATTTACTGTAATTATTGTTTGTAACACATGCTAACTGGGGGGAAACAAAGAAAAAAGAAAAAAAAAAGGAGAGAGTGAGAGAGGTAAGACTTCTTTACAAGCAAGTTGTGTACCCTGAATGCAAAAGAAATACAGCAGTAAAACAGAATGGTTTGGAAAGAGCATTCTACTAGAAACTCTCCTGGAGGTAACATGTTGTGGCTATGGCACAGTCTGCCAGTGTGGGTATGGGTGTGGCAGTGGGAGTAGAAATTGAATACATGATGCAGGATAAACATTGATAACACTGCTTGAGTCATCCCCGCAACAAATGAGAAACTGCCTGGCGGATTGAAAGAGGAACGTAATATGTGGACCACCCTGTTTACTTGAAACGGGAAACCAAGTGTTTGTATTGTAACAGGTGAGACCTTAGTTATAGTAAGTACAGAGTAATGAATTATAAGAGTCCAGTAATTGGCCCCATATCTGAGTGTTATTGAGCTCTCTTTAATTTTTTCTCAGGAGGAATGCAGGTGGTAAGTGTTGGTGGACTGACACTGCAGTTTAACAACAAATTTCGGCTCTACATGGCTACCCGACAGCCTCGACCTCATATCTCCCTTGAAACTGTGGCTTCTCTCACAGTTGTCAATTTTACAGTGACTGTTGAAGGCCTGCATGACCACTTAAGACAAATTCTGGTTAAAAAAGAAAGGTAAGTTTGGTAACTGGAACCTCAAGTAAAGTACACTATACTAAACAATAATGGCCCCAAAGTACTTAGTTCTTGCAAAAATTACGTGTCCACACTGTGAGTGTATACCTAATCACTCAGGTAGGAAAGAGAAGCACAATGATTGTGTACCATGATACACTGAAATAACCTCTCTGCCTTAATCATGGACTCCTTTTCAGAAGCTTGATGCACAAGGCATGCATGCATCACATACCATACAGTCAGTCGCTGTTTACAGCTATTAGCTAGTGCCCAGTACATAATAAGTATGTACTGTACAGAACACTGACCCATCCATATTCACAGGTAAAGTGTTACCCTAGGGTTCCGTGCATTCAGAGCTGCGCGCTCAGAGATCTATAACTCATTATAAAAATCCAATGTGTTAACTAACTTGCCTACTAAAGAATCTAAATGACCCCAACTAAACTACATATATACTTCCAAAGGGCATACATAGCTCAGTGTATAGTGATAAAGCAGACACAGGATACTGACATTAAAGATCAGAGATATTAAAAGGAATAAATGATGTGGGAAAAAACTATGCAGGCAATTTCAACTACCAGGGACCCCTCCCCCATTAGAGGACTGAGCACTACCAAACACTTGGCATGCTTTTTCTGCCCATTTGGTACTTTTTTTTTTTACATACCGAGAATCTTTGCATGTGAAGAGGTCATTGTATTATGAGGTCTGTTCAGAAAGTATCTGGCCTCATTTTTTTCTCACCAACCAGTTGGAGGATACGAGTGGAATTTTGTGCAGCACAGTGCATGACATTCATGTGCATGTATGATTAATGCTAGCCACCTCAGGTGACTCATTGGCTGTCAGTCAGCCTGTGTTCATGGTCATGCACCATACGCTCATCGCATTCACACACCGGTCATGATGACCGAAAATATCAAACAACATTACTGCTACAATTTTTGCCAAAAACTAGGTGATACCCAAGTTGAAACTATCAGAAAGATCCAGCAAATTTTGCGGAATGAAGCCATGGGGGTAACGTAAATAAAAAAGTGGTACAATCGCTTAAAAAATGCTAAATTTCAGTTGAGAGCGATCCACTTCCAAGGAGGCCATCAACAAGTTGGAGTGCTGAAAATGTGAAGAAAGTCTGCGATTTGGTCATGGGAAATTGTTGGTTGACTGTCAGAGAAATTGCTAATGAAATTGGGATCAGCGATGGATCAGCACACAAAATTTTAAGATGATTTGGGCATCCAGTACACACCTACTCTTTCTGTCATCTTCTCATTCTATCATGGATGCAAGAGCACATAGAGCCTAGGGGAGTGGACTTTCTGACAGGTGGTGAAAGTCAAGGTTGAAATGAAGTGGAGGAATAGAAGAAGGGAAGGACAGAAGGAAGTAGTTCTTACAAGGAGGGTGGAAAGGTTACAAGAGGATGGAAAAAAGGCAGATTTTAAGAGAGAAGTGGAGGAGCGATTGGGTAAATATGATTTGGAGCAGATGGGGGATGTGGAAGGTGTATGCAAGATATTCACAGAAGAAATGTGTGCAGCATGTGAGGTAGTGTGTAGGGTGAAGAGAAGACGAAAAGGGATGCATGGAACAGCATGGTGGAATGAAGAGGCGAGACAGGCTTTGGCATAAAAGAAGAGGGCATATAGTGAGTGGATGAGAAACAGGGGTGTGGAGGAAGTTGAGAGAGAGAAGAGAGAGTTATACTGTATGTAGAGAGGAAGAGAGAGGTGAAAAGATTAGTAAGAGGGAGTCAGAAGTGAGAGGATGAGAAATTTGGAAGGAATTTGAGTGTAAAGTGGAGGGAATGTAAGAAATTGTTCTGGAAAGAGGTAAAGAGAGTTACAAGATGTTAAAGAAGTTAGTTGGGGAGTGAAAGATAAAAATGGTAGATTATTAGTGGAGGAGGGAGAAAAAGTGAGCAGATGGAGAGAACACTTTAAAGAAATGTTAAACACAGAGAATGAAAGTGATGCGAGTATAACTGGCTGGAGAATGACTGAATGACTGGGAGAAGGAGGGATGTGAGAAGGGAGGAAGAAATCAGTAGGATGGAAGTTGCAGAAGCAAGGAAGAATCAAAATGGAATCGATGGAGTGTATGGTGAAATGCTGAAACATGGGGGAGTAGAATGGATGTGGAAGATGTGCAGACTGGCCTGGGAGGAAGGTAAAGTCCCAGAGGATTTGAAGTCAGGTATAATTATTCCCCTGTACAAAGGAAAGGGGAAAAAGACGTGTGTGATAATCACAGAGGCATTTGTCTTCTTAGTGTAACAGGAAAAGTATATGGAAGGATATTTATTGAAAGAGTTAAGGAAATAACAGAGAAACTAGTTGGAGAAGAACAGGGAAGTTTTAGGAGGGATAAGGATGTGTAGATCAGATACTCATTCTCAGATCTTTAGTGGAAAAGTTTCTAGAGAAGGGAAAGAAGTTGTACGTGGCCTTCATGGATTTGGAGAAAGCATATGACAGGGTGGATAGACAAAGATTGTGGAAGGTATTACGAATATATGGAGTTATTGGGAAGTTGCTGAATGCCGTGAAGAGTATGTAGCCTGTGAGGGTGCTAAGCTGCAGTGCGTGTGAACAGTGAACTGAGTGAATTTTTCTATTTGAAGGTTGGATTGAAACAGGGCTGTCATGTCTTCATGGTTGTTCAATCTATATATGGATGGGGTTATGAAAGAGATACAAGGTAGGGTAGTGGATGTTGGAGCGGCCCTATGATATGTAGAGATTATACAGGCATTAGTATATATCTCATAAACACAATGTACAGAATGTAGTGTCTGATGGAAACACACACAGCTTCTCACTAGGAATGTCAACTCACATCCACAATCATGTTATCCCAGACCATCAAGAATTCTTAACATATGATGTATTTCAAAACATCCTCGTAGTCCAGACAACCAAGAATTTCATGATGTATTGAAACACGTGGAAGTCCACGTGTACAGGATACCTTTCAGACACTACTACCTCATCAAACTTCCTCTCCAATTTGTATATAATGTCAGAGAGCTTCCCTTCAGGTCAGATGGGATTTGGGAACGACCGAGAGAACAATTAGGGCAGAGTAAGGAGAAAAAAGGGAGAGAGGGCTGGAGAGAAGGCCTGGTACTAGGATCATTAGGAGACTTTTGGCCGTCACGCTAAGTTCATTATAAATCACTATTCAGTATAACTGTACAATAAAACTCCGTAACCCAAGAGTGCTGTAACTCATCTCATTGATAATACGTCTCACGACTTTCTTCTAGCTGTGCTTAATGATCCATAATCGACTTCCTATCTCCCTACAAGTACATACGACCACGCTGTCGAGATTGAGAGAGGGCAGTGTGTGGAAACTCCCTGTCCTCTTGTTTGCAAATAATAGTGTGTTGTTAAGTGAAGACGAAGGGGAGCTGCAAGGCTTGGTGGATGAGTTTGGGGGAATGTGTAAGAAACAGTATCTAAAGATGAATATAGGGAAGAGTAAAGGTATGGTCTTCAAGAGACATAAAGTCACTCAATGTACAGTGAGGTTGGATCAGGAGGAAATGGAAAATGTGAGTGCATTTAAGTACAGTACTTGGGTAGTGTGATGAGTAAGTTTAGAGGGTGAAGTGTTTGAAAGGGTACAAGGAAGAAACGTTGTTGGTTCTTTGAAAGCAGTGATAAGAAACGGAGAAGTGAGCATGGAAGTGAAAAGGTTATTGTGTGACAGTATTGTGTTACCAACTCTAACATACGGAAGTGAAGCTTGGACCTTGTTGGAGGGACTGAGGTTAAGAGTGAGAGCAGTGGAAATGAGCTAAGAGGAGAATGTAGAGTCACATGGAAAGACAGACTGACAAATGTGGAAGTGAAGGAGCATTGTGGTGTGGATGTGGATGTGGATGTGGATGTGATAGGAAGCATTAGGAGAAACACATTGAAGTAGTTTGGCCATGTGGAGAGGATGGAGAGTGAGAGACTAATGAAAAGAGTGTACATGAGTGAGATGGAGGAGGGGAGAGGGAGGGGGAAGCCAAGGATGAGATGGAAGGATGGAGTGGAGAGGTATAAGAGAGAGGGGGTGTGTGAGCTGGAAGCAGGGCAGTGAAATGGTGGGGGACAGGGAGACATGGAGGCGATTTGTCTGTGGCCATCCTGTATGGGATTAAGGCATCTGGCAATAGACAGACAGATAGATTTGGGCATGCGAAGAGTTGCCACCAAGTTTGTTCCAGAACTCCTTTCACATGAACAAGTTCTGTGGATAAACAATGCTCAAGACATGTTGGAGTGTGCAAATTGCGATCCAGACTTTCTGAAGACTGTTATCACTGGAGATTAAACTTTACTGTATGGATATGACCCAGAAACCAAAGCACAGTCATCCCAATGAAAGCATGCAGGGTTGCCTCTGCCAAAAAAAGCACAGCATGGCCGCAGAAAGGTGAAATGCATGTTGACAGTTTTTTCTGACTACCGTGGTGTTGTGCATCATGAATACACACCACAAGTAAGACTGTCAACAGTCATTACTACCTCGATGTTATCTGTCATCCTCATGATGCGGTTTGGCGGAAGAGACCAGACCTTCTGAAAGTGGCAAGTTGGAAGCTATTGACCATGCCCCTCCCCATTCTTCACAACTGATTCAGGAATTTTTGGCCAAGCACAACATTCCGCAGGTCCAGCAGGCTCCCTACTCACCAGACATGCTCCTTGTGAATTTTGGTTACTCCCCAAGCTCAAAACTCTGCTGAAGGGTACCCAATTTGAGATGAGAGAAGAGATCATGACGAATGTGATGAAGCACCTGCAGGAGATACTGAAAACTGACTTTGAAAAATGTTTCAGGTAGTGGAAAGAACCCTGGGCTATGTGTATCAAGTCAGAAGGGGCCTACTTTGTGAAGGATTAGTGTCCTAGCTCAACAGGTTACTTATTTTTTTAGAGCCTATGTTTGGATACTTTCCGAACAGACCTCGTATCCTGGGAGAGGAGCTCCATGTTTTGGCAGTTCTCCTATTTGTACTTTTTTTTTTCCTTTATGGATCCGGCCTTGTCCCATCTCTAAGTTGGGATTAAAGATGATGAAACATTGTGGTAGGTGGGGGCACTCACCATCCACTCACTCAATGTAGTCCTACTCTCTCCTCCATCCTTCTTTCCTTCCATTCTCTTCTTTCTTTCCTTCATTCTTTCCTCGTCCTTCTGCCTACGGGTGACTTTACATGCCCTCTTCTGTCTTTCTTTCTTTCATTCTTTCCTCTTCCTTCTGCCTATGGGTGACGCTACATTGAGTGACAAGCCAAATGGTTTCCTGTACACCAGGAAACCATTTACTATGCTGGGTGGTAACCATATAACCAAATTTTGGCACCTGGTGGTTTAGAGGGTAATTAAGGCACTCCAGTTGGATTGAGCTGGTGAAGGCTTATATCCAAGGGGTGGCTGGGGTTCAGGGATGAGTGAGGCTGGTCACTCATCTTAAATGTCAGGACCAACTTGCCTAGCCCCAGGCTCCTACACTCCTCATGGGGCAATGTAGGATTGGATGATGGATGGAATGTGGATGATGAGGTGAATGCAGTTACCTGTGGAAAGGAACCCAGAATTTTAAAGGTTTGATTGATATGTGAATAGATGTTTGACCCATTTTCTTAGGTACAGTACTCTGTTGATTGCTTCACATGTGTGTGTGCAAGCATGCATGCATGTGCAACCATCATGCATTCACTTGATGTAGTGCTGCCTACTTCTTTCACCTTTATTATTCTGTTTGCTCTCCTTTCTTCCTACCTCTTCCCTTCCTTCCATCTTATTACTCTTCTTTCCACACCAGGTGGCACATTACTGAGTGACAAGTCTAATAGTTTCCTGTAACCTAGGAAGCCATTTACAACACTGGACGGTAACCATATAACTACTGTATATCATGGGGTGAAGTGGAGTCTACTATGGTGCTCCTCTAACTAGGTGGAGCTGTAAATACAGCATCACCCAGGAACCAAAGCTTTATATCTTTTCCTGCATCTCACTATGGTGAGGTGCTGTCACTCACAAGGAAACACCTGTTCACTGCATGGGATGGCCCTGGAGGGGCAGTTGCTTGCCTGTGGCTGATGAGTCTGCTGGGCCAGACAGAATGGGGATGGATGATCAACAGCAACAGCACAATCCACTCTGCTCAAATTGTGTGCTGGAAAATTAAGTTAAGAGTCTGATGATTATAATTTGGAAGTAAATATACAAATGGGCATTATTATTGACAGTCTACAGAGTGGTATGTAGCTGGTTCTTGTTATTATTTACTTTCTTCCATTCATATAGGCCAGAACTGGAAGATGAGCGCCAGAAGCTGGTGTTAACAACATCCTCTCATCAGCGAGCCTTACAGGAAACAGAAGAATGTATATTGCACACACTTTCATCAGTACAGGGGAACATTTTGGAATCTGAAGAAGCCATCTTGATTTTACAAGAAACTAAAGTAAGGACTGGATTTTGTTTATATAAATGGTGGCTTACATGTAAACTATATTTGATGTGTGTGTGTGTGTGTGTGTGTGTGTGTGTGTGTGTGTGTGTGT
>JAGKTI010025262.1:0-11604 GCA_018397915.1 Birgus latro
CCCATTTTTTTCTTTGGTTAGTTTCATAGCACAGCGTAGGAGTCGACTGGCTACCGGTGAACTGACTGTCTCAAGTATATAAATATTTCCCAGTACATTGTAGCAGTGCAGTTTATATAATTACTGAAAGAGGGTTACAAAATTTATTACCCATGACTTTGAATTACTCGATTTCTTCATTGCACTGACGTCTACTTCCACTTTAATCTTGCTGCCTCCAGACGATTTAATTCATCTTAAGAAATATCTCATACTTAACGGGTTAATCAGGACCGTATTTAACCCTTTCATTTCAAATATCTCCCAGGCTGAATAATTCCGCCAGAAGGTACCAAATACGATACGAAAAGCAGCTCACTGTTGAAATACTTAATCCTTGCAAAAGCCTGCTGAGGAGGATTCTTGTCTGGCAGTGGAGAGCTGTCTTGGCTAATCAAGTGTAGAGCAAATGATCTCATAGATATTTTATTCTAGCTAACGCAGAATGATTTTATTCAAACGAGGAAGCACCTCGCTGGTCGTTATCTGAGTGACACTGGGGGTTTTGTAATGCCTTTTTCCCCGAGCGATTTACTACACCCGAGCGATTTACTACACCCGAGCGTTCTGGAAGCATGTCGGGTACAACATTTTGCACAACCTATGTCTGTCTGTGTGTATTTACAGTACAGATGAAACGGTTTTCATCCAGACTTAACCAGAATTGATGGAAATGTTGAGGGTCACCCAAGGGATAAGTGCACTGCTTTCGAGAACAGGTCAAAGGTTAGATTCACGAAGGAAGGTTAAATCAAGCAGTTTTTGTCATAGGACAAGCTCAAAGAACAAGGTCAGATCTCGACCCGTTTGTCTTCGTCTATCTATCTATCTATAGCCCGACGCCCAAATCCCGCAACGGGTGGCCGAAGACAAAACGCCTCCAAGTCGCTCCGTCACCCACCGTTTGACTGCCATCCCCCCAACTCACTCCCCCCTCCCTCATATACCTCTCAACTCCATCCCTCCACCTCATCCTCAGTCTTCCCCTCCCCCTCTCCCCCTCCACTTCACCCACATACACCCTCTTAGTCAGTCTTTCATTCTCCATTCTCCCCACATGTCCAAACCACCTCAGTGTATTTCTCCTAATTTTCTCAACCATATCCACATCCACCCCACAACGTTCTTTCACTTCTCCATTCGTCAACCTGTCCCTCCATGTCACTCCGCACGCTCCTTTCAGGTAACTCATTTCCACTGCTCTCACTCTTGACTTGTTCCCCTCGCCTCGCTTCCATACGTCAGGGTAGGGATCACAATACTATCATGCAGTGACTTCTTAACTTCCATACTCACCTCCCTATTTCTCATCACCGCTTTCAGTGTGTTGGCAAATTAACTATGCCATTTTTTTCCCCTCTGATTTGGACCAGTCCTGGTGGAAGTGTAACGACGAGCATTTCTGCCACTCGTGTAATGACGGCGGATTAGTCGCCAGTCTGGGAAATGGGGTTGTGTAATCTTATTTAACACTTAGACATTATGGAAAATGGGGTAGCGTGATCTTATTTAACAAATGGGGTAGCGTGATCTTATTTAACAAATGGGGTAGCGTGATCTTATTTAACAAATGGGGTAGCGTGATCTTATCTGACAAATGGGGTAGCGTGATCTTATTTGACAAAAGGGGTAGCGTGATTTTATTTGACAAATGGGGTAGCGCGACCTTATTTGACATAGCGTGAGCAGGTAGACATAAGTACCCTTTGCGGGCCACTCAATCTCATCTGTACCACTCCTTAGAGGATAGCAAAATTCAAACTCGAAGTGACTTAACCTAAGATTTACTAAATATCAACAAGAACTGAAAGACAAATTACTCTTCGAAATGCGAAAGGCACAAAACAGACAAAGTATAATCAGGACCTATATCTCCAGGAATATGAATCTTCACAAACTAACTTAATATTCAAATGATACTAATACACGTGGATATAGTAATCCCATGGTCTCTGACAGACTCTTCGGGAAGAAACCTAAAATGTTACCACCAAAGAATATTCTCTTAAGAATAAATATGTACTATAACTCAACAAATTATATACACACTAGACAGTATTCAAATGGACCACAGTATTCAAATGGAGTACAGTATTCAAATGGAGCACAGTATCTGGAGTACAGTATTCAAATGGACCAGCCAATATACACTTGGATTACATGAACAAAGAAAGGGGGGAAATTTAGTGTGAGCAGGTGTTAGGCAGTGGCTAAACCCGAGCCAGGTGGCTTCAGGTACGCTCGACTGCGAACGATATGGAGAGAAGCAGCGATCTGACGGTTTCGTTCGTTCGTTCGTTCAAAGATTTCTGCACCTATAGTGCAGGCCGGGCCATACATTAGCCCGGTCAGATGGCTGATTAAAACAATAGTAAGGGGGAAGACAGGGCCTGGGGAATGCCCAGCACATACGCCCTGTCTTCTGCTGGCTTTGTGGTGTGTGTGACGGTTTTGTGGTGCTCCAGGGTTTACATAACCGAGTGTAACAGTATCGAGAATTGGCTAAAACTTTAATTGATTACTTTGCAATATTAATGTCTTTTCTAAGATTTCTGTAACACCCCTCTCTTGATGGTTGAAGGAAAGTCCTGGAGTAGTTACAGGGGGGGGGGGGGGCATACAGTAGGGGCATACAGTGAGGAAGGCAAATATACATATACATATAAGGGGAATGGTACAATACTCCCCCCGGGGTGGCTGGATGGTGTCTCCTGACACTAGAGAGGAGTTATATGGGGTGTTTCATATGACTAAGGGAGCGGGAGATTTGTACAAGTAGGGAGTATGATACAGGGGAAGGAGGGAGGGATTATGATACAGGGGATGGTAGGGTGTAAGTATGATACAGGGGTCGGAGGGAGGACATGGCCATGTCAAGGGGATGTAAACTAGATGTTGACATAAGATAGACATAGTCATGTTGATATATGATACAAGGAGTAAATAGAGTATGCGTTCACGCATGTTCTTAGATCTATATAAGTACTGTAGATCACTCTTGTGAAATAGGGTACACATGTCTTTCATTTTTTTTTCTATGTTTGTTTCTATTTGTCACACATTACTGTATCAGAGATATGTCAACATTTGCTGGTGGTCAGGTGGCATAGGTAGTAAATGAATGGGAGGGCACTTAATCTTGGGTAGGGCGTACTAAGCCAGTAGCAATTCTGATTTCCTGTAGTCTGTGTTCCATTTTCCGGATACAACAGTGCACTGCACAGAGGACGAGAAAACCTATGAAAGAGATGACCACAGGGGAAACACAACGGTCGGATGAACCCATGAACGGCTGAGGGCCAGAGAAAATTGATCCATAATGAAGTCACTTTCTTTGAGGAATGTTATCATACGCATGTTGGGGGAGATAACGGTAATTGTAGTAGATGGCAGGTTGGAAGGCATGTCAATTGGTTGGAAAATGTCATAGGAGTGTTTGCGGACTGATTGGTGATAGCAAGTGGCATAAGTGATGACTGACTCTAATTTGACGGTACAGTAGTCCGGTGCTTTGTAGAGACCACTAGCAGGTACGGAGTGGACCGAAGTACCAGGTCACATGATGGTGACAGAGATGGGAACAGTAAAGAAAAAGTACTGGACGTGGTTGAGGTGAGCATGGTGGACTGGGAGTATAGGAGCTGGAACAAAGGAACAGGCCGAGTATATGGAATGGTTACGAACTAAAGCAGACTCACAGGGTGTAGCGCTGCTAGGGAAGATAGCGAAAAGGTGGGCAGCACAGAGACGAGAGGTAGGGGTGAGAGAGGAACACTGCTGGAGGTCGGTGGTAGAAAGGAAGGCAACTGAAAGAGGGTCATGGGATAGGAGGAAATATTCTGAAGGAACAGAGACTTGCAATAAGGAGTTGTTGTATCGGAAGGGGAAGGGAATGATGTGGAAAAGGTTGAAGGTGATGTCAGAACGGAGAGGGATATGGACGACGACGATGTGGTGAGAAGAGTGGCCTCGAGAACTGGATAGTAATATTCGAGAGAGGAGTAGGGGAGTACTGGGGATAAACCGAAAGTAGAGTGAGCCCATTCTAATACAGAGCGGAGAGCTGAGATAGGTACTAAGTCTGCAGTGACACGTCCATTAATAGCTTCGACTAGGATACGAACCAAGGTAGTGACCTGAGGGAGTAGAGAGTTAATGGCTAGTTGGAGATTATCCATGTTGAGTTTGAGGTAAAAGAACTGAGAAATAACGTTGAGATTGGCGAGGTGTTGGTTTAAGATGTCGGTGAAGTTGTTCAGAGTGTAAGTTACTTCATTTAGGTGGGTTGTAATCCTCTGTAACATTGTGTGTTGGACTTTGATGACTCGGCGTAGAGATTCTAGGGCGGAAGCTAAATGAGCTAGGTCAGATTTAAAGCCGGAAAGGTCACGGGGTGTAGCGATACCAAACAAGCTGCTTAGAATCTCACCTCCGAGGTCAAAGAGACCTCGTTTCACACGAGAACGACGAGAACGACCGACGGATGGCTGAATGGAGAAAGTGTCATTGAGCTCAGTGAATTTACCAGAAATGTATTGCAACTGCCAGGAGAGTGGGAGGAAAAGATGATATAAATACTGATTTGGGTTGTGTTTCCCCATGAGGGCTGTGAGGTGGGTCTTGATTTTGTGGAGCTGGTGCGTGTAGGCAGGCAGGGCGATGGCTACGTCGGCCTGGGGCGCAAGATCGTAGCGCAGGGAGACTACATCTTCAATCAGCATTACCTCGCTTCCTGAGCCGACCAAGGCCCCGGGACGTACTCCACCATCGTCCTCACCCGTTCCAGACCCTAGGAAGGTCAGCACTGCCAGCAGGTAGACCGCTAACATCATACCTAGAAGATTAGGTGAGAATTAATGGGAGAGTTCCTGGAGAGGTTGATGGGCGGAACGCAGTTTGGATCGATATTGATTGATTGATGAATGAGTAGGTGTAGGCAGAGAGGAAGGAGACTGGCCTTTAATTGTGGAGCACAGAGATATAGGTGTTACCTCTCCTGATATTAGCCCTCGACTGACTGTTACATATGGTTCGAGTTGGCTGGCTAGCCTGGGAACGATGCTTACGCTGCAGTTCTAGGATACAGTGGGGGGGGGATACAGTGGTGGCATACAGTGAGGGAGGCATAAATACATATACATATAAGAGGAATGGTACATTTCTAAAGAATACGAAAAATACATTTGCACTCGACATACATAGAAAAATGACTTACGATGTTTAAAATTATTGAAATAGACGTCCAGTAACTATAACCATAAGAAAACCAAAACAAATAGGAATCAGAACAATCTATCGCTATGCTGGTTTATGAGTTTACAATTCATCAATACATAGTCCAAAAGGGGAGCACTATTAACACCGACATGTAAATCTGTAGATCAGAGTATGAAGGAAGACAATGCGATTGTTAATTCCTTCTGAAACTTCCGCGTTTATACGCCTTTGTTGCAAACGGCTGGTCCATATGTATAAAGGTTAATCACATTCGTAACAGTTCTCGACTTAGTCCTATCAGTATCAGAATTATACTCACATTATGAATATCATCTGTGACTAAACTTAAATATATGACTTAACGGCTAAAACTGAACTGTGCAGACTATATTTACAACAATACTTAAGCTTAAGATTACATTTACAACACTTGCTTATACTAACTTATACTATACTTAAAATTATGGCACTACAGAAGTGCATAGGGACAACCAAAGGGCTGACGTATTGTTTTTGCGAACAATAGGTTAAAGGTCAAGGTGACATGGTGAGGTCTGAACAATCAGCCAAAGATGAAGCAGAACAGGATAAAATGTTCGACCCTATAATTCAAACAGATTTATTTCGATGTAAATAGTCTTGAAGGGAGGATTGAGACTTAGCCGAGGATAAAGGGGTTTAATTTTGATAACATTAGGCCAAATGTCAGGATTACAAGGCAAGGTCAGCTGAAAGAGTTTTGATCCGATCTGAACAGAAATTGTTTGGTAGAGTTGATGGGCAGACAAGAATGACGTAAATCTCTCCGACAAGGAGAGTATATTTTCACCCCTGCTTGTTTGTTTGTTTGGTTGGTTGGTTGTCTGTTAGCAAGATTACTCAAAAGCTAAAAGAGAGATTTGGATCAAAGTTGGTGGATAGATAATCCATTTCCCACATAACAAACTATTAACTTTTGGGACCGACCCGGATTGTATTACAGATTCTGGATCCGGAAAACATTTTTTGTGAAACTCCTTGTCGGAGACGCGCTTCACTGAGTGCCCCTGTAGTATTTTACTGTGCTCGTTTATTGATCTTTACCTCCTTTTAACTACTGTTTTTTGATATACTGGTGCATCTATGTCATTACTGGAAAGATATGAATGTCAGTAATAAACTTACGATATAATAGGAAATGAAATTATAACAAAGGAAGAGATAAAGAATTCTACTAAGCCTATCATACTACCGGTAGTAGTACTAGTAGTAGTAGTAGCGGTGCTGGTAGCAGTAGTAGTAGTAGTAGTAGTAACAGTAGTAGTAATAGCAGTTATAGTACTATGAGTAGTAGTAGCACCAGTAATAGTCCAAGTACGGTAGTAGTAAAAGTAGTATGTTCATTTGAAACGTGAATCCAGTGGACTGCAGGCAGAAAATGCCCTCCATCCTCCTCTTAGGGGATGGGGAAGGAGTTGGGGACGTTCGTATAACCGGGCAGCTCCACCTCCTGGCTATATCGGTGCAACGGCGTGAAGGCGTCCCTCAGATTTTTTTTTCTTTTTTTTTAATGTGTCCGACTAAGGACTCTTCCCTGCCCCATCGGGGATTTGAACCTGGGTCCAGGTGGACTGCAGGCCACCTGTCTACCGACTGAGCCACCGCTTTCCTCAATACCCTTGAATACGTAGACACTAGCCTGTATTCTCTTTTTCTTGACAATTTTTCTCCAGCGATTTATATGCCAAATACACCTTAACCCGAATGTGGTTGTGTGTTGTCTAGTAGTACTGGTGTTAGTACACATATGGCAGATTACTGAGTCGTCCTTATCAGTGCCCTTTTCGTTCAACGAGATGAACGTTTGGTTTCATTTGCATATGATTGTATTTATTTTTAACAGGGATATCATACTGCTACCACTATTAATAGTACCACCACCACCACCACCACCACCACAACCACCACCACCACAACCACCACTACTACTACCACAACTACGACGACTCAGTAAGTATATATCACCCCCTGACATACGCCTCCACTACGATCGTGTGGCATTTACATCGGGAAACCGGCTTCTTTTATGACACAGTAATATTATTTTGTAATTCATTCAAATCGTCATGCATGTCGCAGCATTGGGTATAGTTTCTATTTGTTTTTAATGCACAGGAAGAAACTGCACATCTGCTTTACTTAATGTCTTGCAGAATTCGATAATTAAATACTACTTCAATCGTATAAAATTTAAGATAGTGCCACAGCTCAGTCGTCTTACGCTAGATTCACGCACTTGTGAGCGCTGGTTTGCATCCCCTCAGTTTCTAATCTGTTAATAAAAATTATGCAGAACAGACACTTAAATATATCTTCCAATCTAAAAAAAACCTTGGATGCGTACCATATATGGCTCGGTTGTTTTAGTACTCGAGTCACGCACCTACGAGCGGTGGTTCGAGTCCCTACCGTTACTAATTTATTAATAGAAATCTGGCAGCATCAGACGCTGAAATATACCTTCAAACATATAAAAACTTTAGATGATTCCACAGCCCAGTCGCGTTAGTGCTGAAGTCACCGACCTACCAGAGCGGATTCGAACTCCCGCAGTTACAAATTTGTTAACATGCAAATACATTTATTTGCAGTGGATTTGTAGCTTAAGGGAAGGGAAGGGAAGGGGAGGGGTGGAGAGGAGAGGGAAGGGGAGGGGAGAGGAGATTCATGTTTCTTGACACACCAGGTCAGTCGCATCACTGAGGGGAGAGGAGGATACGGGAGGGGGAGAGGTGAGGAAGTGAGAGGAGAGAAAGAGAACACACACACACACACACACACACACACACACACACACACTGTCTCCCGTCTCATGATCTGTGGCGTATATAGGTTCCGGGCCGCAGATGACACCCCCCTCCCCCCGCCCCACACACACACTTCCGGGTTGGGTCAAATCTTCCTCGTTCCGAGACCATGCATCCTTACCCTTCGGATATGTTTTTTTTTTTTTTATGTGTCCGACTCTGGGCATAGGCTTCACAGCCTGCTATCAAGGCCCAGTCGTCCTCCTACAATCTACATGTCACCACTTCGGCGCTTAACACCCACCGTCCATATTGAATACATGCTAGGGCTGTCTCATACAGAACTGGTGTATTGGTATTAGCGGGGTCATTTTTACGACATGTCGGCGGGTCTCCTGGTAGATCAGTAAAGCCTGATTTAATGAAATTCAAATTCTTAAACTGTTCCCTGCACCAGCGAGGATTCGAACCTGGGTCCCTCGGGACTGCAAGCCAACTCTCTACCGATCGAGCTACCGCCTCCCCGTGGGTGTGTGTGTGTGTGTGTGTGTGTGTGTATGCGTGTGCGTGTGTGTATGTGTGTGTGTGTGTGTATGTGTGTGTGTGTGTGTGTGTGTGTGTGTGTGTGTGTGAGAGAGAGAGAGAGAGAGAGAGAGAAAGAGAGAGAATACATCAACACACCATCTTGACACATACCAGATATAGTGTCCTTAATTCCCATATACTCGCTACATAAAAGAAACTGGTATAATGAGACTATGGTGTTATAGTGAATAAATACAGCCACACATTTACATCTCGACGTAAATAACTATTAATACCATACTAGGACACCATATCTTGATTATAGTGTCTTTAATTCCCCCATACCCGTTGTAGGTAGGTAGTTGGTATTGTGAGGATACCGTATAGTCTGCTGATCACTCTAGATACAACTCAACACTAGCATCTCACATACACCACGTACTAACACCATATCAGAACACTTTATTTTGAAAATAGTGTCCTCCGTTCCCATTTCCCCATAAATGTTAGAGGGGTAGTGTGGTGAGGTGACTGTCTCCTACTGACCCTCATTACAGCCAGACTAAGACATCTGACCTACACCACAAACTAACACCATACCAAAACATGAAAATAGTTTCCTTAAATTCCCATACAGCCACTGTAGACAGGGAGGTGGTATGGTGATGCTTGGCTCTCCTACTGACCCTGCACACAACCAGACATTAACGTCATATGTACACCATATACGAACACCATACCAGAAGAACAGATTCTGGATACAAATCAAGATCACAGGACGCAGTGGAAGTGGTGCTCAAAGAAGACTGGAGATGAGTAAGAGGATTGCAGAGAAGGATAACTGGGGAAGAATGTAGATGATAAATACAGAAAAATGCGGAAGACGATATTAAATATAAAATGATGCAGTGGAATATGATGATAATAATTAAAAAAGAATATAGACAATGAAGCAGAAGAATACAATTGAATATGATGATGGTGACATAGAAGGATGCATATGATGGTGATACAGAAAAATCCAGATGAAGATAATTAGAGGAGAATACAGATGACGATGATTACAGAAAAATGCAGATAATAAATGCAGAAGAATGAAGCTGGCAAATACAGAAGAATGCAGATAAAGATAAATACATGTTATATTAAGAACAGAGTATGGGGATTAAGGGAACAGTCGTGACAAGAATTTACAGTCAGCAAAGCATAAATAAATAAATAAATAAAATTAAAATAAACAACGAACATAAGGTCACGCTTTTCGCAGAACGCTGAGTACCAGGTGGCTGAATAGAATAGAGAAACCTGTACTTTACACAGGAAAAATAATCGAATACATTACCACTATGCCGAGAATCGAACCCGGGATTCTCATGTGAGAACCAGGCAGCAATCCACTACGTTACGACCAGGTAAAATTTATCTCACAGTCACAATCTTTCCTGTGTAAAGTGCAGGTTTCTCTCTTCATTCTGACTTGCCGTAAGTGCTTGGGATAGATTAAAACCATCTACTTGTCCGAGTGCCAGGGGGTTATCTCACCCTGTTCACGCCCATAGTGGGGGCGGAGGGACATTGGTTACAAGATTGTGACAATGTGAGATAACTTTTACCTGCTCCTGACGTAGTGGATTGCTGCCTGGTTCTCACCTGAGTCCCGGGTTCGATTCCCGGCACAGTGGTAACGTATTGGACCAGGTAACTGAGGTGAGAATAAGATCATTAACCCCTTCAGCACGAGTAGGGAGAACCACTCGAGCTTGTTTTGTTTTCGTTCTTGTGCTTGGATAATCTTTGAAATAAACCTACACTGCACTTCACCATTAAACCTACAGTAACTATTTTAACAGGGTGTACTCTTACAACCCTGTTCCACCCATCTATTCCTACAACAACCATTTTCACTCAGTATACTTTC
The DNA here is from genome assembly GCA_018397915.1 of Birgus latro. NCBI lineage: Eukaryota > Metazoa > Arthropoda > Malacostraca > Decapoda > Coenobitidae > Birgus > Birgus latro. Next base: position 10,486 of record JAGKTI010025262.1, read on the forward strand.
CTCCCTCAGCCTCACTGCCCACCAACGTTCCAGCTCATCCAGCTCATTCCTCTGCTCACCACGCCCATTTCTTTACTCCCGCCGCCAGTGGCACCTCCAAGCATCAACGCACGCTACATGGTCGATGAAATAGCTCGTATTGTAGTTTTACTTTCTTCAAACGGTTTTTTTCTGTTTGGGATTTTTTGTTATTGAAGGAGTTAGATACGAGTGTAGCCTTTACTGACGAGGGGTCTTTTTTTAACTGAAGAACCAGTCTATACGAGACAAAAATAAAATAAAAAGACAACCGTACTGAATGGCCGAAATACTGCATATCGTATTAAGTGGAGAGATTTGGGGTTAAGCGAAAAGCTTAAACAGAAGCCCAAAGTCAGCACAAGATTAATAGTTAGATTAATAAATACACGCGTGAGGAACATAAACAGATCACACCTTTCCTACAACAGCCAGCAGACAGGTAACTGTGGCCAAAGGGGTGCAGTTTATCAGTAGGTGAGGGCAAGGTGATCACTCTCCTCAGTAAACTGGCACATTTAGGTCCGCATAATATGTTGGAGATCTATTGTATCTGCTGACTTACTTCTGTCATTCTCCAAACACTTTCCAGTTTCATGTCATTCCTTTATATTTTTTCGTGCCACTCTTTTATACATTTTTTTGCCATTTCTTTACATCTTTTTGTGCCATTTCTTTATTTCTTTTTGTGTCATCCCTTATGTCTTTTTGTGCAATTCCTTTATATCTATTTGTGCCATTCCTTTATTTCTTGTCGTGCCATTTCTTTTTCTCTTCACCAGCTCGCTTCAGACTTGGTACATTTTTTCCTTGGGCAAATTCCCCAATACACTTTTTTTTAAGGCTTTTTAATGGGGCTCGTGGGATCAAAGTTCATACAGGACAAACTTTTGTATTCTGTGTTCTTGTACGTTCATTAGTCATCATGGCAATTTGGAGAGAGGTATGTCAGTGTAACTTACCTATGTGGGGATCTCCATGCATGCCTTGGGTATTACTGACAGGCTTTAATTGTTTTATTCTTGCTGCTTTCGGACGCTATTATTCAGCAGTGATAGGACCTTTGTTAGCGAAAAGGGTCCACTGTTTCCTTTCAATTAT
>JAGKTI010025264.1:0-11476 GCA_018397915.1 Birgus latro
TAAAGCTCCATGAGCTTAAAACTTTACTTAAGTGTCCCGTTTGTTCTTGCTACGGAAGGCCGATCTTGTTCAGATTAAGAGAGAAGATAGATGGAAATAACAATGAACGTCATGAAATTCAAAATATTTATTAACTATACCTATATACAGCACATACCGTAAATATTAACAAAATCAATTAAGTTCTGCTACTTACAAATATGTAGTTTTGAGCACTTTTCTCTCACACGTCTGTATGCCATAAGTCAAGAAACAAAATCCTTGCCCTCATGAACAGTAATGATTAGCCTCGCAGTTGTTTACATATTATGGTACAGAGATATCGAGATCAGCTCAAAGTACTGTAAGTGTGGTATTTACACCAAAACGCATCTACTTCACACTGAATAGGATTTCGGTGAAAATTTAATATGAAATCACGAACATCATTAAAGCTAAATAGATCGACATATTCCTTTGATCCCACTCTCGCCTCTCAATGCTGCTGACATTCACGTCTCCCTGCACTTCTGACACGCCTACTGACACTGCCAACACACTGATACTTCTGACACTCTTACACGCTTTCTAACACTTCTGATACCTATTTCTTCTGACACTACTGACATTTCATTTCTGACTCACTCCTTCTGACATTTCCGACATTCATGCCTCCGAACACTTCTGACAAACGTCTTTTGACATTCACCCTTTGTGACTTCTGACTCTTAATGCTACTGAACAAATCTGACACTCATTACTGCCGAAATTTCTGACACTCACGTCACCGGTCACTTGACACAAACTCCTTCTAAAATTTTCGACACTATCATCTGCTTAGCCATCTGACACTCACAACTGACATTTGATCACATACCAGACACTATTGACACATTCCTTCTAACCCTTGACACACATCTACTGAAACCTTTGTCGCTCAAACCTACTAACAGTTTTGAAAGACGTCTTCTGACACCTCTAACACTCGTGATTTCTGACACCTCAACCACTCACAGCCTTTGACACTTCTGATACCTACTCCAACTGACACTTTCAGTATGAGCACCAACTTTCTACATCAAGCTCGGTTTAAGTCCCAAAACCAGTGAGCGAGGTGAACGATCACTGTCTCAGTCGCTTTCACCTAATGCAAATTCGGGTTACGTTCTCGATGGCTATTTCGGTATAGCTAATGAGGTAGGTAGAGACGGGAGTAAAATTATATATATTGGTATTCTCATGTTCCTGTGACTCCCTCTCAGCTAAATAAAATCGTTTGGTGTTAACAGGAGTAGATTATAAAGAATTTTCACACAGAGGGTTAATGGTGATGGTATTAACCCTCTTAGTCTCTGGTACTCCGTTTTAGAATAACTGAATGGTCTGGTATCAGTAGGGAAAGAAAACCAAAGCCATTTCAACCATGATAGGGTTAACCTCTTTAGTGCAAAATAAGACCGGATATATAAGAGGAGCGCGTGCTAAATTTTTGTTTCATATCGTTGTTGTTGCACTTGTAATTGTTTGTGTCGTTCTTCTTGGAAAAAACTGAATCGATCCCTCGCCACGCCGATATGGAGCGACCACACAACACGCGTTACCACTGGCTGTATTTCTCTTGTTCTGGCTACCACCCAGAGTCATCCTATCCCGGTCCACTCACCTCTCGTCAACTAGACTACCCAGGCCTTTTTATTCAGGTCAGGGGACACCTCTCACAGTGAACACCCTAACCACTTGAGTCCGACTGCTCATCATATATTTCATTAATACTACCTAAAAGCCATTTTCTTCATTTTATGAGATAGTATTTAACTCGATAAAGCCTTCACAGACACTTTCACTACTCTCGGTCTCTTTTAATATTAATAAAACCGTCGATAACGCCAAGAAGAGAATATAGAGTATGTCATGGGAATTAATGATATGAAAATAATCGCAGTTAAGTACGATAACACCTTTTCTTAATATTTATTCTTGGGACCATCAAACGACACCTAGTAGAGAGTATAACCATGAGTGTTGAGTACAATTACAGTCTTGTGTAGATTAAAAACGACAGGGAAATGAAAGAAAGACAGAAGAAAAGAACGAAAAATAGCTACCCATTAATTTAACATCTATTTTATTCAGTCCCGCTTGAGAAATAGGAAGAAAGAAAGCAGAATTACGTGCTAAACACACACACACACACACACACACACACACAGAGAGAGAGAGAGAGAGAGAGAGAGAGAGAACCCTCACAGACGCTCATCACGTCCACATCATCTAAAACTTGTAATGCCTCTGTCCATTACCTTGCAAAGCCTCACCTCACCTCTGCACACATTAGTTCCCTTCAAACTGGGCATTTTTTTATTTAATTTCTAATTCCACCTAACATTACCACCTGTTTTATCCTTCCATTGCAATGACGTACTTTCTCAGCTATCACCAGACTTTTTCATTCACCTTAAGATAGATTTTCGAAATGCATGGGTTAGGTGTATATTGTTCTTGATGACTGCGAGCCCTTTTTGATCCTGAAATAGTGTTTTTAATTTGGATCAATTAGATGAAGCTTGCATAAAACACTTCCTCAGGAGACATCCCCCCTAAGCAAAATAAAATGGTCTTGCATTAGGAAAGGCATTCTTAAAAAAATTCTCCGAATGAGAGAGTTAAGGAGTCTTCATGTAAAGTTCGATTTATATTAATGTCAGTTAATTTCTTGCAATAGGATGAATTTTAACTTTCTTATTACAAAAGATGATGATTTTTTTAAACCCTAGGAGAGCCCTCTTCTAATTAAAGGGTTAATGAAAGCAATATCTAAATCCCATAGTTCGAAAATCCTGTCCAAGCTCAATAAAATAACTCGAAGGTAGAAAGAATGTTAAAAGGACTACGTCATTGTGTTCAAAGGGGGAGTTCTTTCAATCCTGCATGATTGAAGTTGTACAATAAACGCATATTTCCATGGTTTGGATAACTCTCTGACTTCTAAGGTATTTCCTAAACTTTTTGACTTTTTTTTTTTTCTTACAAAGTGGTAAGCGCTGGTAATGTCTTCAGTCCCACGACATAGTCTTTGCTTTCTTCCTGCTACCGCCAGACGATTCGATTCAGAGAGACTTTCGAGAGATTTATTGGTCTGAGGGATAGAATTCAGCCTTCTCTAGCCATTTCACTTCTTGTATGCTCTCCTCAACTGAATAAGATCCTTTGGTAGCATCAAAAATAAAATATACTGTTCGTGGTCTTCTTGGCTGGGGGTATAAAATGATGTACTGTAAATGATGAGATTGATTGTCTTCAGCTCTTGCCTTAGATCACGTCCACACCAAGTGCTTGCTGGCGCCGGCGGGAGCTCTGAATCAATGTAAACCATAGAAGTTTTTCACCCCCACTCGTCTGCGTCCAGTGGGGCAGGTTGCATGAGTTATAGTGATGCAAAAGATTAGTCCGCACCAGCGAGCCTTTGGTGTGAACGTGGCCTTGCCTCCACTACATTCCATTCGCAGTTTTTCTTCACCTGTATTGCAATGCCGAAAATATTATGTGCACCTTTTTTCATTAATATGCTGGTATTTTCATCTAATGTTAACCGTTATTATTCTGTTAAACTTTCTTAAAATAAATATTCGGTTTCTAACTGCACCTGCTTTCCGTCTAGCTGTTTTCAGGTTTGCAGGTTCACATAGAGTAAAATCAGTTCTTTTGGAAATAAACTCTTTGATTTCTCCATTCTTCATTTTGATGAGTTCTTTAACTTGACTGTTTTCATCTGATTTTTTCCAAGTATTAATTATTACGTGCTTTCTATCTTTTTGAAGTTTATGTTTCCTTAAAGTTCCTATTTTTGAGTTTCCCAGTGCCTTTTGCAAATGCTCCTATATACAACCAAGTGGGGTACATCACCATTACCACCCATCACAGCACTAGAAAATAGATGAATGGTCGATTTTGCTTTAACAACAGTATCTTGAAGACAAAAAAGCATATAATCGTCCACGTATTCATCCCACCATAAAATATATACAGAAACAGAAATTTCGAGTGTTTTTTGCCCCGGAATCCACAACCCGGGTACGAACAAACACTCCACTATTACTCTCGCTGGAAAAATCATCCGTCGCGTAAACAAGACTGCGAGTAGGTGACGTGTTGTCGTATAAAGCCATTTGGGTTGCGACATTTCTAAGAGATGGAACGCAAATACATGGAAGCGTTTCTCTTTGTGAGAGAATTTTTACCCAGCCTTGAAAAGCATGAACACTGACAAAAGAAATGTATTGATTGCTTCATACTAACCCTTAAAATACTTCAGTTCTCTTGGAAACGAGCCTGCTTGTGCGAGGATTTTTGCTGAACCTTGAAGGAAATAACTGTTGATACAAGTATTGCATTGCTTCCCGTATTTCCAAAAAGAGTCACTTCATGCAAGTAATGCAGGACAAAATTGTCTGGTTGTGGGAGGATTTTTACCTATCCTTGACAGGGATAACAGATGACATCAAAACTCCATTGTTGTCTACATAGTTATTCACTCCTAAAAATCAGTCAGCTTTGCCAGGAGTATTGTGGGACAAGTTGTAAGACAAGTTCTTGTCGAGGACATACTTTTTATTTCATTCTTGCTCTCTCCCGATTATTTCTGCCGCACCCACGAAGGTGATCACACACAGCGACTGATCTCTCCGACAAGCAGAGTATGTTTTCACCCCTGTTTGTTTGTTTGTTCATTCGTTTGCTTTTCTGTTAGCAGGATTACTCAAAAACTAAGAGAGAGACTTGGACCAACTTTGGTGGGTAGATAGCCCATGTCCCAAGAAACAATCGATTAACTTTGGGGGCCGATCCAGATCGTATTACAGATTCTGGATCCGGAAAACACTTTTTGTGAAACCCTAATCAGTGATGAGAAACCCTAACCCATTATGAAGACAAGTTTGGAAATTAGCTGCCCTTGTCTGAGAGATACTCTTCACTGAGTGCCCCTCCAGTTTTTAATTGTGGCACTCAGTTACTCACCCACTAAGTTACTATACGTTCTTAAAGAATGGGGTCCATGTCTTACTGGAGTGTTAGGAAAACGGAATTTTTGCTCAGTGATAAGCCTACTCCAGGGCCAGGTTTCAGGCAGGGTTGGACTGTCGGGAGCCGCACCCCACTGGGAAGGTGGTCCCTGGGTGTCCCACCCAAAACCGTTAGGCGCAGTCTTTTTTTTCTTTTTTTTAGCACAAATTATTCTACAATGGTAAAGCTTCACTCCCACCAGGTTATAAGCATAGTGTCACCTCCGATGGCTGCCCTTACTGGCGGTCTCGGACAAAGTCTTTAGTTTTGGCAAAAGTTTTCAACTGAAGAACATGAAATTTTGCATATTGGTAGATGTTCACCCCAGCCACATATTGCGAGAAGTGGAACCGTAGAGGCATGAGGGGAGAGGGGCAGTCCCCATTGGTCCCGGCAAAGACATAATTTTTAGCCTTTTTTTTTTTTTTTTTTTTGCCAAGGACAGCTTAATTTTGTATATTTTTAGACGCTTACCCCGGCCTGGGTTTAGTCATGATGGTATCCCCGATGACCATACCCTAAGGGCGGAGGAGAGGTGGGGGGGGGAGCCCTGAGGATGATAGAACTTCACAAGGAACATGTTTTAGGCAGGTTGAAACCGTTAAGGACCACCCCCATGGGAGTAATGTCTAAAACTTTTATGCTCGGTCATGATTTTTAACCCAGGGAGGTTGAATTTTGCGTACTGGTAGACGCTGCCCCCTTCCACGTAGTAGGGTGTGACTCCCGATGGCCACACCACAAAGGGGGCACAGGAAATTTTGCACAGTAATAGACCTTCATTCGGACCAGAGTTTAGGAAAGGTGGGACATCCTCTGCCTCCCCCGTAGATAACTGTTTCTTTTCCTCTTCAATGATGCAAGGATGGGTACCGCTATCAAAGATGTCCTTTTTTTTGCTTTCAACTAAGGACATACTTTTTGGAGCAGAGGACAGCGATATACAGTATCACTTATTACTAGGAAGGATACACGGAGTTGCCGGGCCGAAAAGGCGAACACTCTAATCCTATTTGTTCTAGTTCAGTCTTTCTTTCTACTCCAGAAAGACCATGTACCTATTATGCTTCTGAAGAGGGATTATAGGAGGTCCTGGAACTTTCTATTTCAGCTTTCGCAGACTAACGCACAGTATTGGTGCGCACTTGTTTCCTATTACCGGTGACCTCAAATGAACTCCGATCGGTTACCTCAAATGACCTCGGAGGTCAACCTCACATAGGCTACCGGTATGTCCGAACTGGAGGTCACGTGAGTTTCCATGCCAAAAATTGGGCTGCAAGAGTACCCGGCGTTACCCAGGCCAAAACAGCGAACACTCTACCGGTGACCTCAGATGAAGCAGATCTGAATTTTTACCCCCTTAATACCATCCTTGGGTCACCCTGATTCAGAATATATATGGGTCTGGGGATCTCTGGCCCTTGGTTTGGGCGTGATTGAAGGACAAACAAAAATACGACCAACGCGGCTCTTTTATATATATAGATTCCATTCCTTCTTCGAGATCTTTCATGAACTTATAAAAAGGAAACCGTCTGGAGGTAGCAAGAAAAAGGTACAAGAAGGAAATTTAGGGAAGAAATCCTGTCATCCTGGGAACATTTTTGTATTATGTTCTTGGTGCTTCTTGAGACTACGCAATTACACGAGTATTCAATTTCTGGAAATATCAGTGAACATTACATCGAATTCCTCCAGTTCGAGAGGTTTCTCCTGATCTGAGTAAATCGCCACAAAGAAAATAGTTAGTTTAACGAAAACGTTGGCCTCATGTAGAAAGGTTAACCATTTCACTTCTAAAATCACACATAGTTAACCGTCTCACATTTATAGCCGTACTCAGTTAACCTTTCGCTTCTACATGAAACAAATTCTACTCAATCAAAGGGTTAAGCTGCAATTCAAGGCACTGACAGGCGGAATTATCATAGTTGCGTTGGCTCTTAGTTGCTCGATTAAAGACAGCTCCTTCCCAAACAAAGTAAATTCGACTGGCATTAACAAGGGGGGGAAAAAGTCCTCGGCTTGAAGGGGTTATACATAATTAACTCTTTGGCTACAACAGTTTTCAGTGAGATGCCTAAAATCGTCCGTCTTTAGCTTAAGTGAAATACAGAGAAGCTTCCCTTTTCATTCCTTTTTCTTTCTTCTTATTTGTCGCTTTCATTCTTTTTTGTTTTTGTTAATCTTGGACAAGAAATCCATGATGGTTTACTATTCTGTTATATCTTGGAATCATCTAGTGGCAGCCAAAACAGAATTCAGAGGAGGAAATTCCCAGCAAAACAGTTAAAAGCATTGCTATGAAAAGTAACTCTGGAGTAACTTGACAGCATTCGATAGGAGTATGACGGAAAGAAACACGAGTTTGGGGAAAAACTGCAGAATAAACACTCACTTAATTCTGTAAATTCATACACCAGGAAAATATCTAGAAGTACTTATTCATTTGAAGAAATTTAATGGCGAATTCCATCAAATAATGATAATAATAATAATAATAATAATAATTATTATTATTATTATTAAGTGGCCCACATTCTGGAGAATTGCTACTGATATTGTAGATATTATTATTATTGTTTTTAATTAATTAATTAATTTATTTATTTATTGTTATTATTATTTTTTTTTTGGGGGGAGGGGCAATCTAAAAGGCTGGCATTCCAAGACCATTAAAGATAGAGACTTGAAATTTTCAGGGGGTGATTGATGTATCCTGGTTGCAGGCTTCTTTTGACACATTTTTTTTCTTTCTCTTTCACTAGTGCCCCACAAGCGCCCTCCATGATATATATATATTTTTTTTTGCTCTCCTGCGCAGCAAAACAAACTGAATCAACTGCTCTGCGTATTCTAGTGCACCTGAATATCGCTATTGAGATCCAACAAATCCTTTTTAAAATACTGAAGAAAATCAAACTGGCCGAGAAAGTGCTAAATCGAAAAGTATTCTGCCGATTTTGACCAAACTCAGTGGAAATGAAGTGGGTCATGAGTGGACATGATCTGCATCTGGTATGTGGAGTTCCTTGAATATTGCTGGAACAGTTTCAGAATTCTAATTATTATTACTACTGCTATAATTTTTTATATCATTATTAATATGATTATGGTAGGTGGTGCCGCTCACCATCCACCCACTCGACGTAGTGCTGCTTTGAGTGTCTGCCCTTCCCTCTCTTCCTTCCTTCCTTTTCTGTCTTTCTTTTCTTCATTCTTTCCTCTTCCTTCTGCCTACAGGTGGCTTTACACTCCCTCTTTTGTCTTTCTTTCCTTCATTCTTTCCTCCTCCTCCTGCCTGTGGGTGACTCTACACTGAGTGACAAGCCAAATGGTTTCCTGTGCACCAGGAAACCGTTTACTACGCTGGGTGGTAACTATATAACCAAATTATGGCGCCTGGTGGTTTAGTGGGTAATTAAGGCGCTCCAATCGGATTGAGCCGGAGCAGGTTTATATCCAGGGGGTGGTTGGGGTTTATTGCTCACTTAATGCCACTCAGGGATGAGTGAGGCTGGTCACTCTCATCTTAAATATCAGGATCAACTTGCCTAGCCCCGGCCTCCTACCCTTCTCATGGGGCAATATTGGACTGGATGGTGGATGGATGGATGGATGTAATTGTTATTACCATTATTATTATTATTATTATTTTTATTATTATTATCATTATCATTATTAGCAATAGTAATGGTAGTGGTAGTAATAATAGCAATATTTACGTTTCTCTATAACACCCTCGTACAACAGCCCGCTAGTCCCGGCACATCTTTCTTCTAATAGCAACAGCTCTCCAAGACGAAGTCACTGGACTGTAAATCCCGGGAACCTGGAAGTTACGTTTGGATAACCAAAATTTTCATCTCCTTCCTCCACGTTCCTAATCTCATTTACTTCTCCCCTCTCTCTCTCTCTCTCTCTCTCTCTCTCTCTCTCTCTCTCTCTCTCTATGTATGTATATATTGTTACCGTAATCTTTTTTCTACTAGCAGTAAATCACTCAACTCTCTGTCTGTCTCTTTGTCTGTCTGTCTGTCTCGTGTCATAATGACGACAATTGCACCTCGCATTCCACATTACAGATCTCAACACCTTCCCCTGATCACGTTCATCTTCATTAGAGTTCTTTGTCTCGCTCTCCTCCCCTTCCCCTTCACGCTTATTTGTCTTAATTTGTTCTTTTTTTTCGGGTTCCTCTTCCTCTTCACACTGTGTTTGTTTTTATACCTATTTCTTCTCTTTCTCCTTTTCTCTTCACGTATATATTTTTCTTTTTCTTCTCTCTCTCTCTCTCTCTACCTCTCTACCTCTACCTCTGTGTGTCTCTCTCTCCTTTTTGTTTTCTTGTTCCCTGTCTGTGCTTTACATACGTTTAACTAAATCTCATCCATTTTAAGCCTGATCATTAACAGTGGAAAAACGTTCCATGACAAATAACCTGAGATTTATATTTTTACTGATTTGGCCAATGGTGATTAATTAACAGAGACTGATAACAAACACGGGATTTGGGAAGAGAAGTAATTAAAATATAAATGCTTTTTACAGCCACAACGGGGAAAATATGCATAACTATAAATGTGTTTGACCCTCATTGTTGGAACGGCTTTGAATCGCTGCTTCCTATAACAACATAGGGTTTTATGCAGCTGAGAGCGAGCAAAGTAAACATGGAATCGTCAACACTAACCCTCTTATGATTAGAACAACTTTAGCTTTCCAACCCAGGTAAAGCCAGAAGATTATATTCAGCTGAGTGAAGCATAAGACCCTGACAGAAATATTATTACTTAAATGAAAAGCTTTGATTTCGAAATTCCCGGCACGAAGCCAATCCAACAAAGTTCCTTAGAAGCGTTACAAGAAATTCTAGTAGTTCGGGAAAAAGAAAGAATCTAGTGGGAGAAAAATATACAACTACTGATTAAAAACTAATAAATATGGGATTTATATAGAAGTAGAGCCTTTAGTAGGTAACGTGAGAATATTTTTATCATATTTTTATCGCCAGGATATTGTCTACAGCATACATACTCGTAGTTGTGTTTGCCATTAAGGATCCTTCATTCATCCTTCATTAAGCTTTCCACTGACAGTGCATTTTCCTGAGCTGAATAATTAACAGACAGACAGAGAGTTAAATGAAAGATTGAATGATCGGTTGAATGACTGACAATATGACAGGTAGACAAACAATCAGACAGACAAATAGATAGATATACAGACAGATGGACAGACAGATGGACTGAGAGATAGAGAAATAGACAAATAGATAGATTGGAATCAGTTAGACAGACAAAAAACAAACAGTTAGACAGACAAACGAGAAACAGACAGAAAAACAAATAGACAAAGAAACATATCGAGACAGACAAATGGACAGGCACTGTGTGCACAATTTTTCGGTGGGACTGCTTTACTGGCTCACTCGAACCTGCTTTCCCATTAGTGAGAAAATCCACCGAAATTCCTCGGACTGTATCGATGTCAGAGAAAACAAGTGGAGCCAGGCACAACAAACTTCGCCTGACAGCAGTTATTTTATTGCTGTTGAGTACTTAATCGTTACTGCCATTTATTGTCAGTACACAATTAAAGTCTAAGGTAATGGTGCAAATGTTTTCAAGTATCGCCCTCTGAAAATCCGTGATTTTTTTTTTTTTTACCTTTCAGGCCACGCAAGGTCAAAGGTCATATTGCCAAATGAAAACCCACGTGAGACTTCCTATTTCTCGGTAATAGTAAATATCTCTATCTTCAACGAGTTTCGAGTTATAGCCCCCTAAATATCCGTGACCTCGAGTTTGACCTTTCAAGGTCACATACTGTCAAAAATCAAGGTACCAATTAAAAACCCACATGGGATTTCGTAAATGTTGATATTAGTAAATATCTCCCTATCTTCAACCAGTTTCGAGTTATAGCACCCTGAATATCCGTGACCTTGAGTTTGACCCTTCAAGGTCATTCAAGGTCAAAGGTCTTGGTGCCAAATGAAAGCACAAATTACGAGTTTTATGATAGTAAATTTCTCTATCTTCAACCGTTTTCAAGTTATAGCCCTTTGAAAATACGTGACCTTGATTTTGACCTTTCATGGTCACTCGATTACCTCAAACATTTAATCACTTTTTTGGGGGACCAGTGTCCACATATCCTGAAAGTTTGATGCAATTTCATTTAGACGTTTTTCCGTAAAGTTGCTAACATAGATACAGACAAGCAAACAGACAAGCAAGCAAACAAACAAACAAACATACAAACAAACAAACAAACTCCACCAAAAACAAAACCTCGTTGGACTCTGTCCAGGCGAGGTAAAAAAAATGAAAATACATTCACCCAGTAAATAATTAAGTAGAATACTGAGAAACAAGAAACAAGTTTGTTTATGCAGACTAAAGGGATACTTTTCTTTTTGTGGTGTTTA
>JAGKTI010025265.1:1775-14046 GCA_018397915.1 Birgus latro
TTGAAGGACTTCGAATTATGAAGTCCTTCAAGTAGTTTATCAACCCTGCATATGGCACAAAACTCAGCCCCTACTCATTAGTATATTCAGATGATGATGTGTATAGGGAATGGGGCTGGCATGCCAGCAGGTATGGGCTGCCCTGCTTCTTAAAAAGCAGATTCCTACCGAGCCATACTGTTAAATTGTAATGGGGTAGCCAACCAGGTGAGTAAACTGTCCAAGCAGACTGTTTGGTACTCATTCCTTCATACCGAGTAGTCTGGCTGAAAGGCTTGCACCTATATGCCAGATTCCATCACATTAACACTACACAAGGTGGCGGCATGTCAGGACTTCAGTATATATACAGTATATAGCTATATAAATTTATCAGTATGGTTATTCAAAAATGCTCTCTTCCCAAAAAACAGTCCAGTTACTTTTTAAAACTCTCAATACTTGGGGCTGACACAACATCTGGTAAAGAGTTCCAATCATCAACTACCCTTCTTGAGAATGAGTATTTTCTTACATCAGTCCTTGAGAACTGTTTCTTCAACTTAAGATGATGTCCTCTTGTGCTGGAGTCGTGGAGCTCAAAAAATATTTCTTTCTCAATTCTTACTTGGCCATTCATTATTTTATACATCTCCATCGTGTCATTTCTTCCTGTAGTATAGTGAGAACAACCCCAAAGCTCTAAGTTTTCCTTGATAATCCAGTTCACTAAGTTCAGGAATCAGTCAAGTCGCTCTCTTCTGTACCTCCTCCAAACTGTCCATATCCAACTTAAACCTCATTGATCACACTGAAGTACCATACTCCAAGATTGGTCTAACCATTGAGCATATACAGTCTGACCACCATTTGACCATCCAGATGTGTAAATGTTCTCCTTATTACTCCCAAAACATTATTAGCTTTCCTGACTGTGGCTGCTACATGCTTGTGAAATGTTAAATCCTTGTTCATTAGAATCCCCAAGTCCTTTTCCACCATGGTCTCAGATATCTCCTTTACACCATTCTGAGTTATCATAGTATAACTGCTTCTTGGGTTATTTTTTCCAGAATGACTCACCTTACATTTATCTACATTAAACTCCAGCTGCCAGTCTGATGTCCAGGTACACATTTTATCTATATCATTTTGTAGGGCTTGGATTTGATATTCTGTTTTGACCATACCATACAACTTTGTATCATCTGCAAATATCTTAAGCAATGCCTTAAGTACATCTGGCAGGTCATTTATATATATAACAAATAATAATGGTCCCAGCACACTACCCTGCGGTTCACCACTTGTTACAGGCTTCCACTCTGAATACTCCCCTTCGACGACTACTCACTGCCAATGTCCAGTAAGAAAATCATTTATCCATGCCAATACTTCTCCACCAAATCCATATGATTCTATTTTCTTAAGCAATCTAAGATGTGGAACTTTGTCAAAAGCCTTACTAAAATCAAAATTTGCGATATCAAAAGGTTCGTTCCTATCCAACCTATCAGACCATTCCTCCATCGTAACTAGTTACTGAAGTAATCGTGATGTACCTGGGGTAAATCCATACTGATTATCACAGAATAAATCATTATCCATCTTGTTTTTAACCATTACATCCCTAACAATGGACTTCATAACTTTACATAATACTGAAGTGTCTCTGGTCTGTAATTATTGGCACAGTTCCTCTTACCGCTCATTAATATTGCTGTTATATGACCTTTCTTTTAGTGATCAGGAAGTTTTCCCATCAATTTTGAAGTATGACATATCTCATAAACAGTCTTCACTATGCTACTGCTTACTTCTTTCAATACCCTGGGATGTAATTCATCAGGTCTGGCAGATTTAGAAGTATTTAATCTATTAAGCCTCCTTTGTATATCCTCCACATTCACATTTATAATCTATCTATCTATTGCCAGACGCCTCAATCCCGCACGGGGTGGCCACAAACAAATCGCCTCCATGTCACTCTGTCCCCTGCCATTTCACTACCACGCTCCCAACTCACACACCCCTCTCTCATATACCTCTCCACTCCATCTCTCCATCTCATCCTCGGCCTCCCCCTCCCTCTCGCCCCCTCCACCTCACTCTCATACACTCTCCTCGTCAGTCTTTCACTCTCCATCCTCTCCACATGCCCAAACCACCTTAATGTGTTTTGGGCATGTGGAGAGGATGGAGAGTGAGACTTTTAATACATTTATAATACTGCACCTATTTTTGCATCTGCTCTCCATCCTTGGCATATTCAAGATGTCTTCGGTAGTTTATACACTGCAGAAAAATTCATTCCATATATTAGCTTTCCCTGCATTTTCACTGCACAATTCACCATCATGGTTAAGTAAATCACTCACTCCTGTTTTACCTTTTAATTTAGGTACTTGAAGCATATTTCCAAAATGCCTTGAGATTAAGTTTACAGTTTTCTGAAATATCTCTTTCAAAATTTTTCTTAAGCTGTCTTGTTAATTTCCTAAGTTTGTTCCTCTTCACGGTATAAACATGATAATTTTCCTCTGTTTTACTAAGCAAATAATTTTTTCAAGAGCTACGTTTACCACGTAAAGAATCCATTCCTCTCTGTTTGTGCACATCTGTCTCCTTTCTTTCCCTCCTCTCTCGCCCATTCTTCCTTTTCTTATCAACTGCATCTTGTAACTTATCCTTAAAGGCTTCCCGCATTCCATTTACATTCCTTTTTTGAAACTCCTCACTGTAATCAAATTCCAACATTTCATCATTTATCTTCACATAATCACCCCTCTCATATTTATAATATACCTTCTTTACAGTCTTTGTTTTTAAACTTACATTTAAGTTCACCAATATCATGATATGATCACTTAATCCCAAAGGAGGTAAGTAGTCTATGCCATTTACCATTTGTTCCTCTGTGGTAAAAAACAAGTCTAACATAGATGGCTCCTGTCCCATTCTGTTTATGTGTTGAAACATAAAGTTATCCTCTATAATTTCTACAAACCTTGAAGACAGTGCACTTGGTCCTTCTTTGCTACTTAAGTCGTGCCAACCATTTCCTTTAATGTTAAAATCCCCCACAGTGCAAGTCATTTTATAACTATTTACTGAGTTCTTAATTAATTCACAGTTCCCTGAAGTTCTCTGTTCCTGAAGGATTTTTATACACAGATCCTAATAAGATTTTTTCCTTATTATCCACTGCAGTTTCAGTCCATTTACATTCTTTATACTGAGGTAGTAAATTTTGCACCTGGTTAACAGTATAAGCATTCTTAACATAAATACAAATACCACGCCCTTCCTCGAAAAGATTATGAAAAGGGTTTGTGTAGCCATCCACAAGAAACTCATTTATACTCATTCGTGTGTGAATAAACTTGGGCTTAACCTCAGTTAATGCTATAACATCTAGGTCTTATTCCTTCAATAAAATTTCCAATTCATTCGTTTTGTTAGCTAAAGTATCTACATTTCCATACAAACATTTCAAATTCTTATCAGATCTAGACATTAAACTATGTACAAGATTTTTTTCATATCCCACCATTCTACTCAGCGGTACTTGGTGCTGCTTCAGACTGGCTCATCTTCGAAAAATACAATTGGATCTACTTTTCTGCGCTATTTTGTTTTTCTAAATCACCACATCCTCACCTTCATTCCTTCTTTTTAGTAGTCCCCCGTGTAGTTCTTTCCTTTGAGCCCTCTGCTTCAATGTCAAATCCTGAGCAATTTTTACTTTCTCAAATTCCTTGGTCCTTCATATTTCTGAAGAATTATTTAATGTCATACTTTAGTTTTAACTCCTTAAATACAGTCCTGGTAGGCCTTGGCTTGTCTTGAGCTTCTTTCTTACCAATTCTATCAACCTTCATTACATCCTCATCCTTCATGTCCACTTTAGCTGCTGAACAAATTTTCTTGACCAAAGCAATGTCAGCATTCCTCCTTTCTGCAATTTCCTGAGATGAACTTTCCTTCAAGTTATGTACTATAATGTTATTTCTGCATCTTTCCCTCTCTCTTTCCTCTAATATTGCTTCTTCCACCCATCTATCAACATCACTTTCACTCACGTGATGTTTAATGTTTTCAACACTCGTTGGCATACCTTTGGTCTTACCATGACTTGTAGCTGCATCAGTTTTACCCTCACTTGTAACCTAGTCAGTCTATCCTCTAACAAATTCTTCTCATCAATATCCTTAGAAATATATTTTTTCAGTTCCACCACCTCTTCCCTCAAGGCAGCTTGTTTACTCACCATCTCCATTTGTTCCACCTGAATCTTCTTCACACAGCTGAATATCTTATCACACTCCTTTTTGCAAAAACTTCAATTCCAATGAAGTTGTGATCCAGCTGCATCACTTACCATAAAATGATAAACCTGCTTTGGGAAGTTTTCACATTTAATATGGAACCAGGTGTTACAGACCTTGCATTCAAGACTTTATCTCTTGCCTTAACTACTGTGTCACATTTCCCACATCTCTCCTTTCACAGCTGGCCTTTGTTGTCCACCTTCCCATGACTAATCTGGTCATGACGATCTGCCCTTCCATCTGTGTCGTCTGGTTTGTTTACATTGTCAGTCATCTTGACTCTGGGGTAAGGTGGTTCCATATATCTTGCACACTTCAGTCTCAAATAGTTATTCTTCTGGTCTTAGTTCTTCTTAAATCAGTGATCATGAGCAATTTCTGTACGATAATAGTTGAAAACTGCCTAGAAATCACTTCTGTTCCAGAGAGCCAGACCACACGTCTGTCCAGCGCCACCAAAGAAATTAGGAGGGATCAAGGTTCCTCTTCAGTGATGTCACTGTGCTGAAGGTGTTGATGCCTTGTTTGACTTTAGCAAAGCCTTTGGCATTGTCAACCATTCGATACACACTGACAAGCTGAGGCTACTTGGGGTCAGTGGTTCCTTGAGGCACGTTTTGGCGAGAGAAAGTTTAATCCTGGATTGATCCCGGATCAAGATAAAGTCGATCTTGACAGTTGATCCTGTTTTGGTGAGGCACAGTCCTGGTCCTGGATTGGAATGAAAGATGATCCTGGATCGATCTGAGGTGTCCACCTCCTCGAGGTGGACTGAGCTGGGCGATCCTGGATCGTGACATCACACCAAAACATATATAGCATCAGCTCCTACATTGTAAGTGCGATATTTACTTGTTTTTCTTTAATAATACAGTAGGACCTCACTATAACGGACTAATTGGTGTCCAAGCCATACTGAAAAATGCGAATTTCCGATAAAAGTGACATCTGGACTACCCCCTGCTAATCCGGACTTTTTCCAATATATCAGACATTTGTCTGGATACCATGAACGGTTTTTAAACTGTTTTGACTACCATTGTAGTACTGTACCATGTTATAACTTCACAAGATTAATCAAATAGTATAATATATATACAATAATAATACTGTATTATACACTGATAAACATGTCTTTTATTTACCTTATTGTGGTGAACATAGCTGAAGTGGTCAGGCAGTCTGGACTGCTTCTGGCTTTATCAGACTTTTTCCAATATACAGTAAGACCTCACTATAACGGACTAATTGGGGTTCAGGCCAGTCCGAAATATGTGATTTTCCGATAAAAGCGACATACGGACTTACCCCTGCTAATCCGGACTTTTTCTGATATATCAGACATTAGTCTGGATTGAATCGGTAGTTTTCACCACCATTGTAGTATTGTACTGTGTTATACCTTCACTACATTAACCCTTTCGCACACAGTAAGTTTTATTAAGTTTCTCGGCTCATAATTTTATTCCCCCCCGCGCTTCAGTGGCAGCCCGCGTGACGCAAATTTCACGTATTCTCGCCTCATTTTCGCCACCCAAATCTCAAAATATTGCCATGAAACCTACATCGTCTTATTCGTCGATGTTTGTTTTAGCTGACAGGCAAAAAAAAAAAAAACGAATAAAAGTACATTAGGCCACCGTGAATAAACATTTCGAAACATGCATCTAACTTCCCAACATCGTCGTTTGAATGTTTTTCATCATACAGAAAAATGTTATTAAAAGTTTTGATAGAGAATTTCATTAGCTTTCAAATGAGGTTTGTCCGGTTGTGATGTGATTTGTAGGTTTCGAGAAAATAGCCAAAAACTAAAAGCCATTTAAAATTTTTTTTTTTTTTTTCAGGGACCTCTAGCTCAGAAGTTTTCTTGCCCACCTCATGTTTTTATTACATAATCTTATGTAGAATTTCATGAGCTTTCTCCTGATAACCGTTATATTTTGATACGCCTCATAGTTCCCGAGTAAATCGCACAAAACTACAGGGTACTCGCGGCCGCGGTGCACTTTCCTCTTGGACGGACAAAAACCGTTATAATTCCGCCTATGTAACAAGGACTTTTCATTATATAAATTACATAGGTATGTTTTATTCATACGTAGAATTCACTGATCTTTATCATGGTCCTTACAGGAAATCGATTAGCCCAATAGTTATTGAGCAAACGGAGGTCAAAGGAAGGTGTGAGGGAGGAGGGAGTGGTGTAACCCTGCCACAGTGAACACTTTATCGCTGGTAGGCCTAACGGCTGATAATGAACAACAGTGCTTTTTTAGTTATAAATCTATGTCCCACCAACATAATCATGTCAAAATATGCTCACAAATAATCTATTATAACACTGAGTCTAACAGGGGCTTTGCCTCGGGCAGGAGGAGGGAGAATTAGTAAGATTTAAAGGGACACACACTCGCGCGACCTCACGGCTTGCCTGCTTGTCAGATACTGCTCTGCCTAGCTCCGGACACCCCCCCTATACCCCTGACAGTGTGGCCAATGACTTGCCTCGGAAGAGACGCGCGGCCGCTAGAATGCACCCAAATTTAACACAAATCGGCCAAAAACTTTATTTTTGGTCAATTTTTTTTGCTTTAAAACGCGATTTGTGTCCGTGTGCACGAGCACAACCCATCATATGTAACGCGAATCGCGTTACCGTGCGCAAAAGGGTTAATCAAATGGTATAATAATACTGTACTATGCACTGAAAAACGTCTTTTACTTGTCTTTTTGTGGTGAACATAGCTGAAGTTGTCAGGCAGTCCAGACTGCTTTCTGGCTATATTGAACTTTTTCCGATATATAGAGGTTTAGTCCGGTAGCTCCTCGAGTCCGATAAAAGCGAATTTTAGTCTACTGAAGTCCGTTATATCGAGGTTTTACTGTATAGGAATTTTGTCCGGTACCTCCTCGAGTCCAATAAAAGCGAATTCCAGTCTATCAAAGTCTGTTATATCGAGGTTTTACTGTATACTGATAAAATGATACGTCATGTTACTAGGGTGTGTATAAGGGGCTCAGCTGTGACTTTGTTTCATCAGTAATGGGACCTTATTGCTGAAAATGAGAGCAGAGTTGCTGGCAACCAAATCATCCATTTAAACTTTCAACTGCCATTAGTTTGTTTACAATCAGGTTGGGCACTGGGGTATCACCATGGCAACAAGACAAGCTGATCCAAAACTGCTGGACTGTTTTGGTGTGACCCTTCTGGATCAGCAATCTGCCTTGATCCTAATCCGATCCCATTGACCCCGCCAAAATAGGCCTTTGCTGACCTGGATCTCTGACTTCTTGTCCAGCCACACCATGCAAGTGTCTGTATCTGGCTGTACCAGTTCCTCAAGAAGTGCTCTTAGTGGTGTCCCCCAGGGATCTGTGCTAGGCTTCTTGCTCTTTCTGGTATATATAACTTTCTACCCTCATATATACGTTCCAAATGCAAATTCTTTGCTGACAACATGAAGATTTACCTCAAGTTGCATCAAAACACCTGTTCCTCATTAGCTGTAGATATAAGGACATGCCAGAAGGACATAGATATGGTGTACAAGGTCGCTGAGTCCTGGGGTTTACGTTTCAGTCTCAACAACTGCACTGTACTAAACACCAATCTCTCTGTAGAAACTGGACACAAAGACTTGGGTATCTTGGTTGACAGTTCTCTGAAATTTCACTTGCACATAAGAACTACCGTAAATAAAGAAGCAGGCCTGGCAAATAATTTATTGAAATCCACCCTCTGTTGTGACTGAGATTTTATGTTGACTCTGTTCAAATCCCACATCAGACCTGTCCTGGAGTTTGGCTCCACTGTAAGGAACACAGGGTACCATGGTGATCTGAGGCTCTGGAGTCTTACAGTACAGCGCAGATGGACTAAGCAAATCAGTGGCCTGTACGAACTCAGTTATGCTGGACCCATATTCTGTAAAAGGGAGACTGATCAGAGCTGACCATATTAACCCGCCGAGTCTCACCGACGTACGATGCACGTCACTACTTTTTTCCGCAGACAGACCCACTGACGTGCATCGTACGTCAGTCAGTTGCAAGGCCCGTTGTTTGCACATTTTTCAAGATTCATGGGTGATGTTTGGTAGGCATATGTGGGAGACCTTCCTCTACCTGCTGTCAAGCAGGGATACTGCCTGACCCCACCTGAACCCCCCCTGCCCCCCACCCTCCCACACTCCGCAATTCACCTGTTAGCAGTAACCTGGGCAGTAAAGATATGTTGCCCCACGGTCTCTCCAATGACGAAATTCACAGTGGAAATTATTCCTGAGGTGGAGGACAAAGAAATGAAGAAGCTAGAGGGAGAAACAAACAGAAGTGATGAGGTGGTAATGTCGTAAAGGAAGGTTCCATATGCTGGGGTTTTGGGTGAGTGAACAGTGCTTTTATTGCCTGTATTATTGTGTGAAAACCAATATAGACTTGTACTACACATAAATTCATACCAAATAAATAATTAAATATATAAATTAAAGTGGCTTGAATTAGTTAACCCTTCCTTAGTTTGTTTTCTTTAGCTAGGTACCCTGAGAAAGAAGGAAAACGTAAGGCTGACTGACACTTGTAATAAGCTCAGGAGGGCGATTTCTTAATGAATTTTCGATGTTTCTCACCAAAAGCGGAGGTTTGAGCCAAGAAAAGAAAAAAAAGTTGAAAACTGGTTGTTCTGAGGATGTGTTGCGTAAAAAATCGGTCGGGACTGGACCGGTTAAATGCTGGAAAATCTTTCATTTCATCACCAGTCCCCAGTTGCATCACCAGAACTTTTTTCTCTTCCTTCATTACCTCACACTAAGGGCCATAGATTCAAGGTGGCCAAGCCCCTCACTTCAGCCAAGTGTAGATGCAGGTTTTTCAGTATCAGATGTATAGACCTCTGGAATTCTGTCAGAGGCTGCTGTTAGCACTGACTCAGTTGTTTCATTTAAAAAGTCCCTTCACTCACAACTAGGTCACATCTTGTTCAGTTATACTGAATAACCATGATTCATGGACCTGGAGCGGTAGCGTCTTTGCTGTGGGTCTACCCCCCAGTGGCTGTCGAAGCAGAAGAGGAGGACAGCATGGGGGCCAAACCACCACAAACACCCCCGGCCCCACACTCAGGGCTGTTTAGCCAAACTGCCTAGAGAACAACTACTACTACGATTCATAATTTTAAGTCCTTCTAGCAGTGTAACTACCCTGCATGTGGCACAAAACTAAGCCTTTGCTCAATTGTCTATTGTGACGATGATGTGTATAGGAAATGGGCTGGCATGCTAGCAGGTATGGGCTGCCTTAATTCTTGACAAGCAGATTCCTACCAAGCTATACTGTTAAATTGTAATGGGGTAGCCAACCAGGTGAGTAAACCACCTCTTTAGTGTAGAATGTTTATCTACTTGAATCAGGGAACAACTATCGTGCTGATCATTTTCAGCTATGAAGCTCTGGTAAAACTTTACATTTCTTGGTAGGTGGTGGCGACCATCATCCACTTCTTCCTTACCCTTTATTATTATTTTTCTGTGCCTGCCCTCCTCTCTTCCTGTTTCTCCCATCTTTCCTGTCACTTCTTATTGTTTTTCTTTCCTTTACAGGTGGCTTTACATTGAGTGACAAGCCAACTGGTTTCCTGTAAGCCAAGAAACCATTTACAACGCTGGGTCGTAACCATATAGCCAAACCATACATGCTCCCTACGTATCAACAAGTGGGTTGGTGGAGGGTTAGTGCCCCTCCCCGTAAAACAAATAACTCATAGTCAAATGGCCACCCCTTACGGGATTATGGCGTCAGGCAATAGATAGATAGATAGAGAAAATCAAACAGCCAGAGACTGAGTGTATTCGAGTGTCCCCAACTTGATAAAAAACAATTGGGGTCCCACCACAAACCCTTTGTGGGACTTCAAATTCTGCATCACTTGATTCTGGGGACTGTTACCCTCTGCTTCCTTTCCTGTCAGGAAATTGCATCCATTTCCCAAGATATACCTCAATGCCAAGGACCCTTAGTTTTCAGAGGATGATTAGATTAAGCTGTGTTAGGTTGGGGATGGGTTGAACTTGGGGCCAAAATGACCAGAAAACATCCAAAGTTTACCTGATTTACAGAACTTTTGATATTTGCAGAATGGCAAGAACTATGAACTACTGAATTGTGATGACCACATGAACCTGATGAAGAAATACAACAAGGATCCAGCCAACTTCCGGCCAGACATCATGCATCAATGTCTTCTTATGCTCCAGGACTCCCCCCTCAACCAGGCTGGCAAGCTACAGGTATCAGATACAGTATGCGCGGAAAGTGTTGACGCCATCTTAAAAAAAGAAAACATTCTTGTGGTTAGCAAGGAGAAACAAATAAATTAACACTCACCATTGAATTTAGTATTTACTGGCATTCCCCTTCGTTTTCGTTTTCGTTTTTGATGGCTCCAACATGCTTGCATGTGTCGGCCTTGGTCACCTAATGGCGGCTCTCCACGCTGCTCGATCTCTGGCAGCCTCCCTATTCAGTCCCTTAACCCTTAAGTCACATTTAATGACCTCGTCCCATGTCTTTCTCGGTCTACCCCTCCCAACCCCTCCCCCAATATTAACACTTCTCACCCTCTGCACCCAATTATCATCCCCCATCCTCTCCACATGTCCAAACCACCTCAGCCTACCTCTCCTCATCACAGCACCAATACACTCCAGTCCCATCCTACCTCTCAACTCTTCTATCGTAAACCCAGCCCCCCCAGGCCTTGCACGCAGGGACGCACTGCACATCCACCTAATCATTGTCATTTCTGTACGTTTAAACCTGCGAATATCTTCTTCCTTTACTGCCCAGGTCTCACTACCATACAGCATCACACTCCTAACACATGCTGCATACAAAGACCCCTTAGCACGTAAGGAGAGTCCTCTCAATGTCAGGAGAGGCAACAGCTCCCTGAACTTCTTCCAACCACTTCTCACTCTAGCAACCGAGCTAACTCCAGCCCCACCTCCGGCACATAACATGTCTCCCAAATAACAAAACTCCTCCACACACTCAAGAGACTCACCTGCAAGTTCAACCCTCTCACGCCTAACAATCTCCTCCTGCTCTCCCCGACACACCGCACACATGAAATCAGCATTATCTCGCAGTCTACCTCTAATACCACTACATCTCTTGTGCACCCACTTATCACAGACACTGCACAAGATGGAATTACTTCCCACACCTTTGTGGCAAACTGCACATGGCCACTCTCCCTCTCCTCTGATTGTACCGCCACCAACCCTAGATATCATCACTTTTGTTTTATCTGCATTTACCCTTAAGCCCTTGTGCCCCATACCATCTCTCCACTTCTTAAATCTTTCCTCAGCCTCCCCTTCATTCTCAGCAATCAGCACCAAATCATCAGCATACAACATCTCCCATGGGAGTCCATCTCTGAAGTCACGTGAGAGGGCTTCAAGCACCATGATAAACAACAAGGGACTCAAAACTGACCCCTGATGCACACCAACATTCACGGGAAACTCATCACTCAAAGCTCCATTCACCCTTACCTGAGTGTGAGCACCCACGTACATGGCCATAACCACCCTAACCAGCCACTCTTCCAACCCTAGCTTTCTCATTGCCCACTTCACCACCTCTCTAGGGACTCTGTCAAAGGCCTTTTCCAAATCAACAAAAACAAAATACAATTCCCTTTTCTTGCCAATATATTTTTCCTGAAGCTGTCGAACAATGAATATGGCATCAGTGGTCCCCCTGCCTGGCATAAACCCAAACTGCATCTCATTGATATTCACTCTTTCTCTAATCATACCTTCTAGAACTCTCTCCATTACTTTCATTATCTGATCTAAGAGCTTTATACCTCTGTAATTTCCCCTTTCCAGGGCATCACCCTTCCCTTTGTACACATTTACAATTACACTCTTCAGCCAATCATCTGGGAC
>JAGKTI010025266.1:0-14046 GCA_018397915.1 Birgus latro
ATCATCCTCCAGACTCCAGCCCCCAGCCCCTTTGCACGTGCATACCCTCCCCCCTTCCGCCCTCGCCCCTAGCTTCCCCCACCCCTCCCCTCCTCACCCCACCTTCCCCGCTACCATCACCTCCACCCTAACCATTCTCCTTCACCACGAGGCCTGGCAACCGCAACCTCCAATCAATTCTCCCCATCCCTACCCCCTGGAACCCTTTCCTCCTGCTTAATCTTCCCCATCTTCGTTCTCCCCACCACGACGTGGTGCGCATCACAAGTGTCTCCACCACCCCTCTTGCCCTGCCCAGAGGATTAGTGGCGGGAGAAATGGAAGAGGCTGAGCCCTGCACACCTCCACGCTCCCCCCCTCCCTACCCCCCTACCCCCTCGTCTCTCACAGATAGCCACCAACACCTACTCCTGGACTTTCAGGACCTGTTTGCATCAGGACCAGCAGACATTGGCCACACAACCGTCATGACCCACGAGATCCACACGGAAGGACCACCCATTCGCCAACCATCGAGACGAAACAACCCTAAACAACGAACTGAGTAGGACCGGCACGTCCAGGAAATGTTAGGTGCTGGCGTCATCTCACCCTCCACCAGCCTTTGGTCCTTCCCCGTCGTTTAGAAAAAAAAAAAAGATGGGACTATGAGGTTTTGTGTGGATTACCGACGACTCAACGACATCACCACCAAGGACACCACACCACTCCCAAGGATCGACGACTCCCTCCACGAGGGGTCATGGTTCTCCACCTTAGACCTCCAATCAGGATATTCACAGGTCCTGGTCCACCCCGACGATTGAGGGAGAACAGCTTTCTCCACGAGCATGGAAAGCATTATGAATTTAATGTTCTCTCCTTCGGACTCTGTAATGGCCCTGCCACTTTCTCCCGCCTCATGGAGTCCATACTCAGTGGCCTCACCTGGGAGACATGCCTCGCCTACCTGGATGACATGATCGTTTTCAGCAAAACCTGGGACGACCACCTCCGCCGCCTCAAGCTGGTCTTTTTACGTATCCAACAGGCTGGGCTGTAACTCTGATCTTCCAAATGCGTCCTGGTGGCACTCTCTGTTGCCTTCCTAGGGCATATAATCTCCAAGAAAGGAATAGCCCCCAACCCTGAGAAGCTCCGCGCCATTGCGGAGCTCCCCTTACCCAGAGACGTATGTGAAATCTGGGCTTTCTTGGGGCTCACCTCCTACTACAGACGATTCGTGAAGGGCGAGCCTTTTACCTGAATGGAGAAAAGAATCTCCACCTTCAGTACCCTAAAAGCTCACCTCATCTCCACCCCCATTGTTGCCTTCCCCTATTACACCTTGCCCTTTTGCCTGTACACGGATGTTTCCTTGGTAGCAATCAGCACCATCCTCGCCCAGGTCCGGGAAGGACGTGAACATATCATCGCGTGCGCCAGCCGCACCCTCAACCAACCCGAGAAAAATTACACTGCCACTAAGTGGGAATGCCTCACCATAGTCTGGGTGCTCGAGCACTTCCGCGCCTACCTATCCAGCACGAAAGTCACAATTATCACAGACCACCAATCTCTCCAGTGGCTCTGCCAATCCAACACCCAGAATGCACAACTTATCCAGTGGAGGGAGACACTAGAGGAGTTTCATCATGAAATCTCCTATCGTCCGGGCAAACTCCACACCAATGCCGATGCCTTGCCCAACTGCCAGTGCTTCCAACCACATGGAGCCAGATCTTGTACAACAGTGGCGGAACCAAGACCGCCCCGGCTGTATGGCCCCAGAATCTTTGCCAAACAAACTCTATCAACAAGGCGACTATCTGTTTACTCCCACAGAGTACATCGTGCTCAACCCCAAAACAGCTCTGGACACCATGACCCATCTCCACTCCAACAACGGAATACAACTGGTCACCAAAAACTACTGCAGGTGTTTCGGGATGTCTACTGGACCCCAGCCCCATCCAACCTGGCTAAACAGGTGGTCCAAGCCTGCCGGGCCTCTACACTGGGCAAAGACATCACCTGCACACCCGGCCGTACCGGGAAAATTACAGCCCACAAGCCCTGGCAACTACTGGCCATGGATGTAGTAGGCCCCTTATCCCCTAAAGCCAGCTACTGATACATAATCATGTTTGTGGATACATACTCTAGGTTCCTCATTGCTTGCCCGGCCAAAGAACCCCATGCCATGGCAGTAGCAGAAGCCCTCATCCTCCACGTAGTCCGACAACGGGCCGGAGTTCACCAGTAGAGTGTGGCAAGAGCTCGCCACCACATTTGGATATCAGATCTCCCACTCCTCTCCCTACTTGCCACAGGGGAACGGAACATGCAAAAGAAGTCATAGCACCCTCCTCAACCAAATGCGAACCCCCATAGAAGAAACAAAAAATGAAGACTGGCCTGCCCACATGAAGATCATACAGTGAGGAATGAATTCCTGCCTCCGAGATGACGGCTTCTCCCCCCACGAATGTGTCTTTGGAAAGGCCCCTCTCCTCCTACCCCTGCAACATCACCTCAAGCCCCCCACCACGTCCCCAACATCCGACCCCCTACACCATCTCAAAAGAAGGCTACACCACCTCCAGAAACAACAGGACTTACAGCTGGACACACTCCCATCTAGCCCCTACAAGCCGGGAGATTTAGTAGTGGTGGCTCAACGTCCAACCCCAATAAGCTAGCCCCTCGTTTCACAGGGCCTTACACAGTCAACCACATCCCCAACCCCTGCCAAGTCACCATAAAATATCACAACACCCACCACACCTACCGCAACAGACACGTGTGACCCTAGGCGGCCGGCTCATCTCCTTCCACCTCACCACCTGCACTCACCAGGCCTGCCACCTCACCATCCCCAACAACCCCTAGCTCTCCCTCTGACTCGTACACTCTATGCCTCACGCCTTCTTCCTCCTCCGCGCCCTCCCAAGCCCCCTCCTCCCCCCCCTCCGCACCTGCCTCTCTCTCATCCCCACTGCTACCTCACCTCACCTTCACATACCACCATGCCAATCAAGTCACCCTCCAACCCCAGCCACACCACCATGCCCCAAACACCCTACACCCGCCAACCAAACATTCAGCACGCCCGTACCATCCCTGGCTGCCTCACCACCTACCCTCCGCATGCCACCGTCACCTCCACTGACATGCACCACCACCACATCCCACGACTTCCTCCACGACTCACCACCCATGCCCAAACTCACCACCACCGTCACCAGATCAGGGCGAGTCTCCCGCCCTCCCCCTCGGTACACCAACACCCGCTCACCCCAACCACCAATGACACCCACACCACCAAGCACAGCCCCTGTGACATACCGCATGCACCAAGCCCTCGGGAGAAGCCCACCAAGCCCACTCCCAAGAGACAGCTCTGACTCCTCCCCTCTCCAGCAGCATAAAATGCTGGCCTCCCCACCAGTGGTTAGCATTCAGCCAGAGCTTACCAACACCTCACCACCACGAGCCATGAAAATCCGCCGCATCGTTTGGGCTTCCGCCTAAAGAGAAAAACGAAGCGTCAGGGGAACCCTCCACCTACTTTGCCTCCTTCGGGAGTCTACTCAGCCCTCCACACTCTTCATCACCTACTCACACCAACAAGATCCTGATGCCATCACCCCCCCACTGGACTTTCCTCCTCTGCCACCTCACACCACGACACCAGACCACCACCACCTACACATACCACCTCCAAGCACGGGGATGTGACTTCTCCCCCACTGACGGTTGTGAAATGCACGCCACCAAACCACCCCACCTGGATACGACTACCACCCTAGGAGGAAACAACCAAGGGGTATATACAATGAGCCCGGGCTCAGCGCGAGACGGGCCTACCTGTACCTATCCCCTATGCCCCTCTCATGCTCAGGTGCCTCAACAGCAAGGTAGCAGTTGCAGTGCACTACATCTCAGCAGGACTAGCTCTTGCCAGGATCAGGGTGGGGCTATTGTCATAGCCCCAAACAGCAAGCAGGAGATGGCTACCAGCCCCTCAGCCGCTGCTTCCCTCCCTCACTCGCACCGGGCAACGGCCACCAGCCGTGCACAGGAGAGACGTCCACCAGCCACTCTTGTTTTAACCCTCCAGGGAAGAGGGCATCTGTGACAGCCACCAGCCCCACCACTGGGCGAGCAACAGCCACTGGCTGCGCCTCCGGCAGCAGAAACCCGACATCGGTGACAGCCACTAGCCGCACCTGCAGGGAGGTGACGGCATTGTCCCTGCAGTCCACCTGGGAAGTAGGACCTCGGTGACGGCCACTAGTCGCACCTGCACCCCCGTGACGGCCACCAGCCGCACCCCAGGGTATAGTCCTCGCGGGGCATGGCTCTCCGTTGACGACCACTAGCCGCACCTGTGGGCGTGTGATGGCCATCAGCCACGTTACGCCCATGGCCAGCCAGGTGCACGGACCCTCAGTGACGGCTACCTGCCGCACGAGGGAGGAGACAGCCACCAGCCGCTCCACTTTCCATGCCCTAGGGGACCCAGTGACAGCCACCAGCCGTGCCAGGGAGGGAACAGCTACGTGCCGCCCCTCGCCCCCCTACCCCAGTGCCTTACCCTCCTGAGGATTTCCCCGGCTCGCCCAACTCCAGTTGTGGCTGCACGGGTTTCCTTGCCCCTTCCCTGCACAGGAACGCTACCGCAGGAGCAGCAGCTGGAGGAGGTTTGGAGAGACCCTCTGAGACCTGGGGTTCACGCCCTACAACCGGGCCCCCAGCAGCCCCCGACCCTGACGGATTCTTTGAGGATGGAAGGCTGCAGTACACCCCTGATGGAGGCCCAGCTGAGGAGTGACCACAGCCCCCAGACCAGCCAAGACATCCCCGGGACCCTGGGGTGTGACTTCCCCTTCCCCGCTCGACGACGCCCCTCCTGGCGTGGGCACTGACAGGTGCGCCTCTCCCTGTTCAGGCCCAGCCCTTAGGTCCAACCCTCGGGCTCCCTAGTGATGGGCGCCCCTACCACACTGCCCCACAGGCCCCTCCCGGATGACCCAGCAGTAACCGGCCTCTGATGAAGGCCCCCGGACCACCCAGTAACTGCCCAGCACCCCTGACAAAGGCTCCGGATGCCCCAACGGCAGCTGGCCCCACTCCCGATGAAGGCCAATGCCCTGGGCCACCCTCCTACAACTGGGCCCTCCCCAGAAGCAACACTGGCTACGTTACCTGCCCCAGAGTCCTCCAGCCCTGTCCACTGTATTAACTATAAAGTGTGTCACTGTATGTATTGTCTGTGTCTAAGAATTAAGGTAATACACGTGTAAGGTTTGTTGCCTAGTGTTTTTATACCCTGTTCCTATTAGTTGGTCTAAGCACACCCAACCCGGTCGAGAAAGAGGACCCTGCTCTAAGCACCGTGTTTCGGGAATGAGTAGTTGGCCTTTAAACATGCCGCACAACAATTTAAATATCTCAATATTTTACAGTAATTCCCAAAAATATATGCAAATGGTTTGAGCTAGCACTTTGCGACATTGCACAAGCTAAATATTAGCGTACTTGTGCAAATTACAGATATTAGAAAATGATAATAAATAAGAGTAAGTAAGTAGGTATGCCAATTTAGTTAAATATCTCAATAAATTACAGTAATTGCCACAAATATGTGCAAATAGTTTGCGCTTGCGCTTTGCAACATTGCGCAAACTAAGTATTAGTCAGATTGCACACTTGTGCTTGCACAAGGTAGTAAACTGTGGATTACACATTGTGCTTGCGCAAGGTCCTTTTTTGTTTGCACTGCCCACCACTGGCATTGCCCACCGTGCCTGTTGGGGAGGGAACGTCCACCGTACTTCCCTCGTCTGCTACCCTTGTGGCTCCCGTTGAGGGGAGCATCCCTTGCTTGCCTCACTCCTCCAGAGGCCGGGTGGGACACCCCTCTCGCTCCCCCCCACACCCCTAGGGGCGGAGCTTTCTCGCCAGCAGAGTCCCTGTTGAAGAGTGTCTGGAGTAGCCCCATCGTGAGCCTAGGAGTGTGCTCACTACAGCTGGTGCCCCACCATCACCAGCCGCTGCTGGACTCTCCAACTACGAGACGCTGCAGGCAGCTCCTGATGGCCTCTTGACGCTGGCGAGACCACAGCTCCCAGCCACCGAAGGACACCCCTAGGACTCCACATTGAGACCTACCCAGACCCACCAGCGAGCCGTCTTCCTCTTCCAAGGGCAGGCATGGAACTACACGCCTGCTTGCCCTACTGCGCCCTAGTCCTGAGGGCTGCCACACACACCGAGGCGCCACCAGAGAGGAACCTCCCTCAACGCTGCCCCGCAGACCACACCGGATGATCCATTACACGACCAGGGACTTACGCCTCTCTCGAGAGCGCATACCTAACAGGACGCCTCCCACACCTGGGCGACACTTGCAACTACCTGGTCTCCTGCAGTCCAACTCCTATTCTTATGTATTAATATTGTGTTTGTTCTGTGTCATTTGTACTGTGTCCTGCACATGTATCATTTGTGGTACTGGCTAGCCTGTGTTTGAGCCCTGTTCCTTTGGTTACATGCTCTAGACCCGGTCCTGAAAACAACCCAAGTCTGTCACTCGTACTCAGAGAGCAAAGAGTTGAACTCTGAGTATGCAGCATAACAGAGGTTTTTTTACTGAACTTCTTGGATTTCAACTGTTATGCTGCATGTTCAAAGTTCAACTCCTTGTCCTTTGATCACAAGCGACTGATCTGAGGTTCTTTTCTACACCGGATCTAGTGCACACAGCTAGAGAAACAGGGCATAAAAACTCGGCTCAGCCAACCTTACACATATATTACCTTAAGTTCACACAATACCGAACAAAGTACAAATACAATATTCACACAATACACTATACAGGTTAAGGGCACAATCAGGACAAAAGGACTCAGGTCTGGGCTGCTGAAGGCTTGGGCTGCTCACAGGTGTCAGCCAGGTGTGGGAGGGGTCCTGTCAGGTTTGTCCTCTCGCAGGAGGCACGGGACCACTGCCAGGGGCAGGGTGGTCTGGACTGGGCTGCTGGGCGGCGTGGAGGGAGGCCCTCTCCTGGTAGGGCCTCGGTGGGGAGTTCAGCTGTCGGGGCTAGGGCTGAATGGAGAAAGCAGGCGCGCTTGTCTTCGCCCGCTCCTGGAGTTGGATCTCCGGCCGATGGGGCTGGGGAGGTCACGCCCTGGGGTCCCAGAGGTGCCCCTGGGTGTCCGAGGCCTGCGGTCTTCCTTGAGCCAAGTTGCCGTCAGGTGCTGCCTGCGGCGTCCCTTCCTCCGGGAGTCAGACAGCAGGGGTTGTCATCGGGGCGCTGGCTGTAGGGCGTGGATCCCAAGACTCACCACGGGGCCTCGCCAGATCTCCTCCAGCCGCAACTCCTCCTGGGGACTGCCTTTGTGGGGACAGAGAGAAGGGTGTCCTGCTCGGCCACAGGGGTAGTGGGTTAAGCAAGGGACGTCCTCCGTAGGGGAAGTCACAGGGGTAAGGGATGAGGGATGTACGGTGGCCATCGTCGCAGTTCCTCTAACCCCTGGGACAACAGGTGAAAGGCGTACGGTGGCCATCCCTTCCTTCCCTGTGCAGACGGTGGCCATCACCGCGGTCCTGCTCCCTGTGGAGGTGGCAGACGAAAGTCAGACAGTTGCAGATCCTTCCTTCCCAGTGCGAATGATGGCTGTCACCACGTTCTGCCCTTCTTTGAGCGTGCAGCTGAGGCTTATGGTGGCCGTCCTTTCCTACCCGACGCAGACGGTGGCCGTCGTCGTGGTGCTGCCCCCAGGTGTGGCTGCAGGCGAAGGGAGTACAGTGGCCGTCCCTTCCTTTCCGGTGTGGACAGTGGCCGTCACTGCAGCACTGCAGGGGAATACAGCCAAAGAGCAGACGGTGGCCATCTCTTCCTACCTGGTGTGGACAGTGGCTGTCACCGTGATGCTGTCTGGGGCTGCAGTGTTACAAGCTCCACCCCGATCCTGGCGAGAGCTAGCCTGGCTAGGGACTAGTCTGCCGGGACTGCGTTCTCTGGGTGGTGCTGGTTGAGGGTGAGAGGGGTGCAAGGTAGTGGGGGGCATAGACCCGTATAGCCCTGGGCCTCTGCGCGCCCTATGCGCCTCCTGGTGGTCTCCTCCTAGGGTGGGTGTTGCACCACCCCTCCCTAGGTCTCCTGTCGGGGTGGGCATTTCATTAACCTTTTCATTCTGAGGGGGTTCACCTATATCTTGTCAGGAAATGGATAAAATAGAAGAGTACAGCTGTCCTGAAGAGGTTAATGGCTTCTAGCATCTGTTCAGGGAGGTCTACTCTTGCAGGGAACAGGCTGTAGCACCAGCCAATCAGGGTGGCACTCCGAAGGGGAATGGGAATGCTGGTGCTACCATTTCACTAGCTACTGGACCATCCCCCATTGTTGACCTTTTCAGTGTAACACTTCGATGAAGAGTAGACCAGCATACTCTCCCAAATACTTTCCTCTATTTTATGCACTTTACATATTGCACAACGTTTCCCATTGCATACAGGGGTTGACACCACCAAGCTATGATGCCAGTATGGGCATATGTTCAGAAAACTTTGCCCCTGCTACCTGGTGGCGAACCTATTGAGGAGCAGCATGATGAGGGCCCCGCCAGTATAGATTTTGATGCTGGGATGGAGTGGGGTTCAGCTCTGAAATCTCCATCCTGGAACATTTCAATGTTTACCACCACCTTTGACTTTCCTTTCCTTTCACTGATTCACCTGTGAACAAGTCTACATATTTTCTGTCCTTAATGAGCAGGTTGTACAGTACCCTACCCACATCCCTGACTGCCTTGGACAGAGTTCCAACATACTTGGCCTCTTCCTTACAACTAATCATTCTGCTTACACTGTTAATCTTTCCTCTCCACTGGGCTCCTCTGATCACAACCTTATCACCTTACCTTTCCTATCGCTCCAGTATGGCCTGTGGACCCTCCAAAGACACATCGGTTGTGGCACTTTGGAGCTGCTGATTGGGAAGCCTTCAGGCAGTACTTCTTTGATTTTCCCTAGAATGTTTACTACTTCCATGGCCGAGAGCAATCTAAGTGTACCAAGCACATTACTGAGGTTATTCTCTCGGGCATGGAAGCATACATTCATTTCTCATATCCTTTGACTGAAAAGAAACCTTGGTTTAATCACACTTGTTCTATTGCTGTCCACAACAAAGAGAAGGCCTACAAAAGGTACAAAAGCCAACCCTCCCCTGAATCTCATCTTTTTTGTATGTCCGCCCGGAACCGTGCTAAGTCTGTTCTTCACTCTTTAAAATTTTTTATCCGTACTAAATGCCCTCAATTCCTCCCGCTCCTTCTGGCATCTTGCCTAAAACCTCTCTAACAACTTCACCTCATCATCCTTCCCTCCTCTTTTCCACACTCATGGCTTTGTAGCTATTTCTTCTACTGATAAAGCAGATCTCTTCGCTCAGACTTTTTTCACCACTTCCAACTCGAATTCCTCCCGCTCCTTCTGGCATCTTGCCTAAAACCTTTCTAACAACTTCACCTCATCATCCTTCCCTCCTCTTTTCCACACTCATGGCTTTGTAGCTATTTCTTCTACTGATAAAGACGATCTCTTCGCTCAGACTTTCTTCTCCACTTCCACCTTAGATGATTCCAGTGCTGTTCCTCCATCACTTCCCCTCTCTGACTTCCTTATGGCTGACATTAAAATTTCTTCAACTGATGTATTTTCTGCCATCACTGGCTTGAATACTAACAAAGCATCTCGTCTTTTTTATGTGTCCGCCCAAAATCGTGTTAAGTCTGTTCTTTGCTCTTCTAAAAATAATTTTATCCGTACTAAATGCCCTCAACTCGAATTCCTCCCGCTCCTTCTGGCATCTTGCCTAAAGGACAGATTCTGGGATGACTCATTACATGTAGTAAGTGGTATGGGGGATGATGAGATTGTAGATTGGGAGAGGGATGTGCATATGGTACACGACATGAGGAAAGGGTGAGGATACTCAAGTTTGGGGAGGCATTGACCATGACTGTGTGCAACACACATTTTAGGAAGAGAGAGAGAATTGATTACACAAGAGTCTGAGGGAAATAGCAGCCATACAGACTATTTCCTGGCCATGAGGGCTGATAGGAGGTTAGTGAAGGATGTTGAAGTTATGGGGAGCAAAGAGTATGTGCAGCAACACAAGTTATTGATATTTGACATGGTGCTAGAGCAGGTGATAAAAAAGGGGACCTATGCACCTAGGAGGAAAATGTAGAAACTGAAAAGCCAAGCAGTAAAGGATGCTTGGGATCGAGGAGTGGCTGGTTAGGGTGGTTATGGTCATGTATGTGAGTGCTCACACCCAGGTAAGGGTGAATGGAGTTTTAAGAGAGGAGTTTTCCACGAATGTTGGTGTGCAGCAGGAGTCAGTCTTGAACCCCTTGTTGTTTATCATGGTACTTGAAGCCCTCTCACATAACTCCAGAAATGGACTCCTGTGGGAGATGTTGTATGCTGATGACTTGGTGTTGGTTGCAGAGAATGAAAGGGAGGCAAAGGAAAGATTGAGGAAATGGAGATATGATATGGGGCACAAGGGCTCAAGAGTAAATGCTGATAAAACAGAAAATATGGTATCTAGGACTGGCGGCAGTAATGAAAAGAGGGGGAGTGGCCATGTATGACTTGCCACAAGGGTGTGGGAAGTAATTCCATCCTGTGCAGTGTTTGTGATAAGTGGGTGCATTAAGGTGGCGTCACACTAGACCATTTTCACTTGCAGTTTGCCGAGTGCCAAGCATTTGCTGGCCAGAAGGGCATTCTCGCAAGCAATGGCTGGTGGCCAGTGCTCCCAGGTTGGACGGAGAGCAACTTGTCAGACAAGCAGCAAGTGACCCAGATGTAAACAAGAAAAATGGCCTCCCTCCACCAAAATACTCATCGGAAGCCTTCCCAAAAGTTTCCCTCTCAACATATTAATGTGGAATTCATCCTATGGTAGCTGTAGAAGGCAGATCCAGCCTCATTTCTCTGCAGAGATTGTCACTGATTCATTTTGAATCTCTTCTTCTCAGC
Source organism: Birgus latro (assembly GCA_018397915.1). Taxonomy (NCBI): domain Eukaryota; kingdom Metazoa; phylum Arthropoda; class Malacostraca; order Decapoda; family Coenobitidae; genus Birgus; species Birgus latro. The sequence goes on from JAGKTI010025266.1 coordinate 11,047, forward strand.
CATGATCAAACCCACACATGCTTTTTGTTTTTCTGCAGTTCCTGGAGAATACCTAAAACTGCTGTATTTCAGAGGCTCTTGGGGCCATTTCTACCTTTGTTTGATCATTTACTTAGGCTACCGCTGGTGATTATGCTCGTTGTTCGGCAAATGGTTGGGTTGTTGAGTGTGAAGATACTATTCATTTGCTCGCCAGCAAATGCTCGGCGCTAAACCACGAGCGAAAAACAGTCCAGTGTGACGCCACCTTAAGAGATGTAGTGATATTAGAGGTAGACTGTGAGGTAATGCTGATTTCACATGTGTGGTGTGTCGGGGAGAGCATGTGGAGATTGCCAGGTGTGAAAGGACTGAACTTGCTCTTGTGTCTCTTGAATGTGTAGAAGAGTTTTGTTATTTGGGACACATGTTACATGCTGCAGGTGGGGCTGGAGCTAGCTCTGTGGCTAGAGTGAGGAGGGGTTGGTAGAAGTTCAGGGAGCTGTTGCCTCTCCTAAAAATGAGAGGGCTCTCCCTCTGTGCTAAGGGTTCTTTGTATGTGGCATGTTAAGTGTAATGGTGTATGGTAGTAAGACCTGAGCAGTAAAGGAAGAAGAAATTCGCAGGCTCAAACGTACGGAAATGGTAATGATTAAGTGGATGTCCAGTGCGTCCCTGCCAGGCCTGGTGGGGCTAGGATTAGGGTGGAAGAGTTGAGAAGTAGGATGAGACTGGAGTGTATTGATGCTGTGAAGGGGAGGGATAGACCGAGATGGTCTGGGCATGTTGGGAGGATGGGGGATGATAACTGGACGTAGAAAGTGAGAAATGTTACTGTTGGGGGTAGGGTAGTTAGAGGAAGACTGAAAAAGACCTAAGATGAGGTCATTGAGTGTGACCTCAAGGACAGGGGACTGAATAGAGAAGCTGCCAGAGATCGCGCAGCATGGAAAGCCGTCATTAGGTGACAAAGGCCGATGCATGCAAGCATGTTGGAGCCTTCAAAAATGAAAAACAAAAATGATTTTGTGTGGTAGAAAGAATACATGTACAAAAAAATCATACCAAATGTGATCAATGATTAATGAAGATATGGACTGTACAGTAGATAACAATTTTAAGCAACAAGAGAGAGAAGCAATCAGTAGAACAATGCAGGTACACCTATGGCATAAACATATGAAGAAATAGACATAAGCATTAAAATGTCTTCACATATTTAACTATGGCAAAATGAGGCAGCAACAGCTAAAGAGATATTAAATGGGAAGTAAGCATTGACAAAGAATGGTGTTGGAAGACACCTGGTAAAAATGCTAAAATGTGTGACACAACAGGAATGATGCGCGAATGATTGTAGCTGATGTCACTGGGCATGTAATATTTCAAGTTCAGAGCTCTGTGGTCATCTCTCTCACTTACAAGCCAACTAAAAGTTAAGCATGCACCAGGGAGAAAGCTACAAGTTAAGTGGTGGCATGTGAATAACAACTCATTAAATCTCAAATGGAATTACAGTAACAGGAAAGCTTAACACTGATGTAGGACAAAAATTTATATATTCCCTTCTGAGCAAGCTGCACTATTAACAAGAAAACATTAATGAGAGGGTAAGTACTGAACTCCTCTGCAGAAAGGATAATTAGCGAACTCCTCAGTAGTAAATTAAATTATATAATTACACAGCTATTTACAACTGATAAACAGCACTCATACACTGATTTCCTCCAAACTATACAATCTCAAACTGTTGTCCACTGCTCTTAAAATAACACACCAAATCAGAGCCAGAGTGACTTAATACATGCTTAAGCAAGAGTATCCTTCATGCCAGTGCCAACAGGTCCATGACGACGTTCCCAAATCATACGGTGCTTCTGTTTCATGTAGGCATCCTTTACTGTCCCATAAGCTCCAAGGTCACCATCTGTTAAAAATATAAATATATATATATATATACACTGTATATATATACACTGTATATATATATATATATATAAAAAATATATATATTTATATATATATACAATATATATATATACTGTATATATATATATATAGGGAGGGGCATATATATATATACAGTATATGATTAAATAAAAGCAATAAATCTACCATCTATTATCTAACCCTTCATTTCCCATCAAGAGTACAAGGGCCAGGGGGGCTAAGTTACTTAGTCCAGAAATTTAAGACTATCTATCTCTAGCCAGACATCATAATCCCGAAGGGGTGGCCATTTGACTTCAAGTTACTGTAGTTGTTTTACAGGGAGGGGCACTAACCCTCTGCCAATCCACTTGTTGACACGAAGGGAACATGTGGGTTGGTTATATGGTTATCACCCAGTGCTGTAAATGGTTTCCTGGCTTACAGGAAATCATTAGGTTTGTTGCTCAATGTAAGGCCAAGTGAAAAGGAATGAAGGGCAATAAAAAGTAACAGAAAAGAAGGGAGAAGTACCAGAGATGCTGCATATTATCTTACATGGAAAAACCCCTGTAGGCAGACCAGAATGTGGGATGGGTTCCTGAGAGTCAACCATGTGGGATGAGTTCCTGAGAGTTGACCTCATGGTCAGAGAGACTGAACAGGATGCACAGATCATACAAAATAGAAAGCAACCATCAAGTTTCAGGCTGATCCACACCAACATAGAGCACTACCTCACAAAAGCTAATTAATATACGTAAGTCTTATATGCCACTCACTCGATGTAGTGCTGCTCTCAGGTGTCTGTCCTTTTGTCTCCTCCATCCTGTTCTTTCCTTGTCCTTCTGCCTACGGGTGAGTTTACACTCCCTCTTCTGTCTTTCTTTCCTTCATTCTTTCCTCTTCCTTCTGGCTGTGGGTGACTACACTGAGTAACAAGCCAAATGGTCTCCTGTTCATCAGGAAACCATTTACTATGCTGGGTGGTAACCATATAACCAAATTTTGGTGCCTGGTGGTTTAGTGGGTAATTATGGTGCTCCAATTGGATTGAGCCAGTGAAGGTTTATATCCAAGGGGTGGTTGGGG
>JAGKTI010025267.1:0-14046 GCA_018397915.1 Birgus latro
GCATATGCAATTCCTTACAAAAATCATTAAAACATATTACAGTAATCTCTCTACTATCCGGATGACCACTATCCAGTTACATCACTATTCGGACATCGTGGGCTGATGGCGGAAACCCCAAAATTGGAAAAAAAAAAAAAAAATCAGATTTTTTCCAACCGAGTCAGTTTGAATTAACCGCGCGCGCCGACTAGCTCCCTTCCCGCCCAGTCCCCCTCCTACTAGTTCTGTCTCAACTCCCATGAACAGTAGATGGCTGTCCAATCGTTTGCGGTATTTTCGTTCATGTTTAAATAATCAAAAGTCACAGTGCTAAGAATTAAGTATACTTAAACACAGGATTACTGCACAGTGCTAAGAATTAAGTATACTTAAACACAGGATTACTGGACATGCTTCAAGAGCAATTATGACCACTGTAAAAACCTTAGAGGTGGGGGTAAAAAAGGAGTAAACAACAATTCATGGACATGTAAGTAAACATTGTCAACTGCTAAATATTTTCCATAATCACTTCTAAATCCTCATTCTCTGGTTACATTTTATTTACTTCATGCTTTGTGTCCCATATTTGAGTGCACAGGCTGTGAAAGAGGTGATTTTCTCAGTGATTACCATGTCTCTTACATACATTCACTATCTAGTCAACTGATGAACATTTTTGCCCCACACACCTCTAAATCATAATTTATCTGGTAACATTTTATTTACTTCATCCTTATGTACCATATTTGAGTGCATAGGCTGTGAAAAGGTGATTTTCTCAGTAATACTCATGTCTCTTCCTTACGTTCATTATGTAGTCGGCTGGCGAACACCCCTGCCTTACTCACCTCAAAATCATAATTTTTGGGTTAAAATTCGATTAATTCATGCTCTATGCCAATTATTTATGTGAATGGGGTCTTAAATAAGTGCTATGCATGTCCGGTAGGGAGGTAGGTAGGTGTTTTCTGTTTTATGTTAGGTTAGGTTAGGGTCAAGAATGACCAGTGCTGTTGGTGAACAGTGAACACCTTTGCCATACCTAACTCTTTTTCTGGTAACAATTTATTTATTTGATGCTTTGTAGCCCATATTTTAGTGCATAAGATATGAGAAATGATGATTTTCATAGTGACTGCCATGTCCGATACTTACTTACACTAACCTGCCAACTCGTGAACACCCCTGCCTTACTCACCTCAAATTCATCATTTTTGGGCTAAAATTCGATTAATTCATGCTCTATGGCAATTATTTATGTGAATGGGGTCTTAAATAAGTGCTATGCATGTCCGGTAGGGAGGCAGGTAGGTGGTTTTCTGATTTAGGTTAGGTTAGGTTAGGGTCAAGAATGACCGGTACTGTTGGTGAACAGTGAACACCTCTGCCATACCTAACTCTTTTTCTGGTAACAGTGTATTTATCTGATGCTTTGTATCCCATATTTTAGTGCATAAGATATGAGAAATGATGATTTTCATAGTGATTGCCACGTCCGATACTTACTTACGCTAACCTGCCAACTCGTGAACACCCCTGCCTTACTCACCTCAAATTCATCATTTTGGAGTTAAAATTCGATTAATTCATGGTTTTTGCCAATTATTTATGTGAATGGGGTCTTAAATAAGTGCTATGCATGTCCGGTAGGGAGGTAGGTAGGTGGTTTTCTGATTTAGGTTAGGTTAGGTTAGGGTCAAGAATGTCCGATGCAGTTGAACAGTGAAGACCTTTGCCATACCTAACTCTTTTTCTGGTAACAATTTATTTACTTGATGCTTTGTATCCCATATTTTAGTGCATAAGATGTGAGAAATTATGATTTTCATAGTGACTGCCACCTCCGATACTTATTTACACTAAGCTGCCAACTCATGAACATCTATGGCTTACTTACCTCAAAATCATCATTTTTGAGTTAAAATTCAATGAATTCATGCTTTGTGTCCATTATTTAATGTATATGGTGTGAGAAAGGATGATTTTCCTAGTGATTTCCATGTCTGATACTTAATTACACTTGCTGGCAAGTTGTGAGCACCTACGCCTTACTCACCTCTAAATCATCGTTTTTTGCTTAAAACTCAGTTAATTCATGGTTTGTGTGCATTATTTATGTGAAAGGGGACTTAAGTGCTATGCATGTCCGGAAGGGAGGTAGGGAGGTCCACTATCCAGACAAGACCATTGTCCGGATATGCCTTTGGCTCTGTTACATCGGATAGTGGAGGGATTACATCTATCTATTGCCAGATGCCTCAATCACGCACGGGGTGGCCACAAACAAATCGCCTCCATGTCACTCTGTCCCCCGGCCATTTCACTACCCCGCTCCAAACTCACACCCCCTTCTCTCATGTACCTCTCCACTCCATCCCTCCATCTCATCCTCGGCCTCCCCCTCCCTCTCACCCCCTCCACCTCACTCACATACAGTCTCCTCGTCAGTCTTTCACTCTCCATCCTCTCCACATGGCCAAACCACCTTAACGTGTTTCTCCTAACGCTTCCTATCACATCCACATCCACACCACAATGCTCCTTCACTTCTTCATTTGTTAGTCTGTCTCTCCATGTGACTCCACATGCTCTTTTCAAATAACTCATTTCCACTGCTCTCACTCTTGACTTCTGTCCTTCCAACAGGGTCCAAGTTTCACTTCCATTTTTTTTTCTTTTTTTTTTAATGCAAGGAAGAAGGAACCAAAGGCCACAGGCCTGCATACTATTCCTTCTAAGAAAAAGCAAAAACAATACAAAAGAGAGCCAAATTCAAGATCCGTTCAATTCGAGATGCCTGGACACACTGCGTTTGAAAGACTGGAGATCATAGGAAGTAGGAAATACAGACAGAGGAAGACAGTTCCAGAGTTGACCAGTTGCATAAATGAAGGACTGGAAGTAACGGTTAACTCTTGCATTAGAGAGTTGGACAGAAAAGGGATGAGAGTTTGTTGCTAGACGGGTACTACGTGCCCGTCGTAGAGGTGGAGGGATGCAAGCAGACAGTTCAGAGGAACAGTGACCATTGAAGTAGCGATAGAAGAGAGATAAAGATGCAACAGTGCGGCGAAGAGACAAAGGTTGAAGGGAATCAGTAAGAGGAGGAGAGTTAATGAGACGAAAAGCCTTTGACTCCACCCTATTGAGAAGAGCTGCATGTGGGGAGCCTCCCCACACATGAGAGTTGTACTCCATACACGGGCGAATAAAACCCGTGTACAAGGTCAACAACTGTGCAGGGGTAAAGAAAGTTCGGAATCGGCTTAGCACACCTAATCTCTTGGAAGCAGATTTCACAAGAGATGTAATATGTTCTTTCCAAGACAAATCCCGAGAGAATGAAACCCCAAGCATGTTCAAGGATGATGCAGGACATAACTGTTCATTATTAAACATTAGTGGGTAATCCTGAGGAAGATTTTGTCGGGTTGATAAGTGTAAGAACTGAGTTTTTGATGCATTAAAAATAACAAGATTATTTTTACCCCAATCAGAGATACGAGCCAAGTCAGACATTAGGTGTGCCATAGCCTCATCCCTTTTTTGTTGAAGTAACTGCTGAGATGGACGTTGCAGGAACCGAATGGAAAGGTGAAGGGTGGAATCATCAGCATATGAGTGGATAGGGTTAGATGTACAGCTTAGAAGGTCATTGATGAATAAANTTCGAGATGCCTGGACACACTGCGTTTGAAAGACTGGAGATCATAGGAAGTAGGAAATACAGACAGAGGAAGACAGTTCCAGAGTTGACCAGTTGCATAAATGAAGGACTGGAAGTAACGGTTAACTCTTGCATTAGAGAGTTGGACAGAAAAGGGATGAGAGTTTGTTGCTAGACGGGTACTACGTGCCCGTCGTAGAGGTGGAGGGATGCAAGCAGACAGTTCAGAGGAACAGTGACCATTGAAGTAGCGATAGAAGAGAGATAAAGATGCAACAGTGCGGCGAAGAGACAAAGGTTGAAGGGACTCAGTAAGAGGAGGAGAGTTAATGAGACGAAAAGCCTTTGACTCCACCCTATTGAGAAGAGCTGCATGTGGGAAGCCTCCCCACACATGAGAGTTGTACTCCATATACGGGCAAATAAAACCCATGTACAAGGTCAACAACTGTGCAGGGGTAAAGAAACCTCGGAATCGGCTTAGCACACCTAATCTCTTGGAAGCAGATTTCACAAGAGATGTAATATGTTCTTTCCAAGACAAATCCCGAGAGAATGAAACCCCAAGCATGTTCAAGGATATGTTAGAGTTGGTATCACAATACTGTCATGTAAAAACTTTTTCACTTCCATGCTCACTTCCCTGTTTTTTATCACTGCTTTCAACAAACCAGCAACCTTCCTTGCCTGCTGCACCCTTTCAAGCACTTCACCCTCCAGACTTCCATCCTTACTCATCATACTACCCAAGTACTTAAATGCACTCACATCTCCATATCCTCCCCATCCAATCTCACTGTACATTCACTGGCTTCACTTCTCTCTTTACTCTTCCCTACATTCACCATTAGATTCCGTTTCTTATACACTCTCTCAAACTCATCTCCCAAGCCTTGCAGCTCCCCTTCATCTTTACTCTCAACACAGTATCATCTGCAAACAACAGTACAGGGAGTTTCCAAACACTGGCCTCTCTCACTAGGGCCGTCCAACATCCACTGCCCGACATTGTATCTCTTTTATAACCCCATCCATGTACAGATTGAACAACCATGGCGACATGACAGATCCTTGTTTCAATCCAACCTTCAAATGGAAAGATTCACTCAGTTTGCCATCCACATGCACTGCAGCCTTATACATACTCTTCACTGCAGCCTCATACATACGCTTCACTGCCTTCAACAACTTCCCATCGACTCCATATATTCTTAATACTTTCCACAATCCTTGTCTATCCACCCTGTTATATGCTTTCTCCAAATCCATGAAGGCTGCATACAACTTCTTTCCCTTCTCTAGAAACTTTTCCACTACAGATCGAAGACTGAATATCTAGTCTACACAAGCTCTTCCCTTCCTAAAACCTCCCTGTTCTTCTCTAACTAATTCCTCTGTTATTTCCCTAACTCTGTCAATAAGTATCCTACCATATACTTTTCCTATTACACTAAGAAGGCAAATGCCCCTATAATTACCACACACTTCTTTTTCCCCTTTTCTTTTGTACAGAGGAATAATTATACCTGACTTCCAATCCTCCGGGACTCTACCTTCCTCCCAGGCCAATCTGCATACCTTCCACATCCATTCTATTACTATCTCTCCCCCATGCTTCAGCATTTCACCACACACTCCATCAATTCCTGGGGCTTTCCCCATTTTAACTTTCTTCACTGCTTCCACCACTTCCATCCTACTGATTTCTTTCTTTCTTCTCACAACCCTCCTTCTTCCTGCCATTCCCCAGCCACTTATACTTGCATTACTTTCATTCTCTTAGTTCAACAATTCGTTAAAGTGTTCTCTCCATCTGTTCACTTTTTTGTTAAAGTGTTCTCTCCATCTGTTCACTTTTTCTCCCTTCTCCACTAGTAATCTACCATTTTTATCTTTCACACCCCCACTAACTTTGTTGGCACCCTGGCTAGCTCTCTTTACCTCTTTCCAGAACTTTTCCTTACATTCCCTCCACTTTGCACTCAAAATCCTTCCAAATTCCTCATCCACTCTCTTCTTACTAATCTTTTCACCTCTCTCCTCCTCTCTACATATAACTCTCTCATCCGTCTCTTAGCTTCTTCAACGCCCCTGTTCCTAATCAATTCATTATATGCTTTCTTCTTTTGTCCCACAGCCTCTCTCACCTCTTCCGTCCACCATGCTGTTCCCTGAACCCCCTTTCATCTTCTCTTCACCCTACACACCACCTAACATGCTGCACAGATTTCTTCTGTGAATATCTTGCACACACCTTCCACATCCCCCATCTTTTCCAGTCTATATTTACCCAATCGCTCTTCCACTTCCCTTTTATATTCAGCCTTTATTCCATCCTCTTGTAACTTTTCTACCCTCCTTGTAAGAACTACTTCCTCCTGTCCTTCCCTTCTTCTCTTCCTCCATCTTGTTTGGATTCTGACTCTGGCCACCACAAGTCCACTCCCCCAACCTCTATATACTCTTGCATCCATTACACATCTCATCCTTTCATCCACACACACATGGTCAATCATTGCCTTCCATTCATTCAGTTCACCATCCACCCTTCTCAATACTTGCCATCTATAACTATGGATCATTTTGTGCCTGAAAAGGGTATCAGCTAACACCAACCCCCTCCCGGCACAAATATCCACTAAAGCACTGCCATTCTCATCCATCACTGCAGGCACACCCCACTCACCAACCACTCCATCCACCTTCTCATTCCCTACTTTTCCATTCATATCTCCAATCAGAAACACTCTCTCATTCCTTTCAAACTTCTCCAAGCAGGCTTCCAAATTTGTCCAGAACTCTTCTCTCACTCTACTTACACGATCTTGCGCTGATGCATACACACAAATACAAGACAAAGTGAAAAAGAAAGTTTCCATATGGTTGCATCATGGCGGAGAGAGACGGAAGATTGTTTACAACTGGCGAGGGGGAATTTGCGGGCTTCTCCGAGCTAAATGTAGGCAAAGGAAGTGATAAGCTGCAACAAACAAGAGTAGCAGGTGTAGAGAAAACGGCGGAGAGGAATGTCCAGGAGTTAAAAAAGGTATGGGAAGTAATTAAGCAGCTGCAGGAACGGACCATAGAGCAAGAGAGAGAGATCAAAGTCCTACAGAATAGACTGGAAAAAGTTACCACACGTAGTGAGGAACAAGAAAAAGAAGTTACAGAATTAAAGGCGAATAACGAATCCGCATCAAATGAAATAAAACAGCTGAAGAGGGAGAATAAGAGGTTGGAAGAAGAAAGGGACAGAATAAAAAGTAAACTAGATGAATACGAATCAAAATCGAGGAGGCAAGATGAGCATATTCAGGAAATTAAGGAGCAACATAAGGGGTGGAAGAAAATACAGGAGGAAGGAAATGTAAATTTGAAGGAAATCATAGAACAACAAAGTAAGGAAAAAGTGGAGAAGGAAGTGGTTAGAGTACTAAGAAGTAGAGAATCTTTGGTCAGGGATGTAGCAGACAAGAAAAAATGTGTGATAATCTCAGGAATAAAAGAAAAACGAATGACAGTAAGATCCGAAAGAGAGAGAGAGGAACTGAGCAAGGCTAAAGAAATAATAGCAGTGGTTATGGAAGGAAACAATGAAGCCCAAGAAGAGATTGAAGAAGTGTTTAGGTTAGGAAAGTACGAGGATGGTGGGGCAAGGCCCTTGAAAGTAAAGTTTAAGTCCCAAGTAATAGTGAATGAAATCATAAGTAGAACATGGAAATTGTCAGAGAAAGAGGGGTTTAAAAATGTTTGGATTAGGAGAGATGCAAATGAAGAGGAAAGAGCTAAATTAAAGGAGTTAGTAAAGGAAGCAAAGATAAAAAACGAACGGAGAAAGAGAAGACAGAGTTCTATTGGAGAGTTATGGACCAGAAATTGAGAAAGTGGTACCGACGGAAGGAAAGAGAGACGAGAGAATAAAAAACGATGAAAAAAGTTTGAAAGTGGCGTACACAAACATTGATGGACTAATATCGGCAAGGTTAGAAATCAATGATTTTTTGAGGGCACACGAGCCTGATGTTATGTGCTTTGTAGAGACTAAATTGAAAGAAGATATTGATATTCATATGGGAGGTGGGAAATACAAATTATGGAGAAGAGACAGAAAAGAAAAAACGGGAGGAGGAGTGATGATAGCAGTGAAGGACAACATAAACATAGATACTGTGGAAATTGCAGAGGGCAGGGCCGAAGCCATAAATTTGAAACTAGAAACTGGGGAGAATGGTAAGAGAGATATGGCAGTGGTATATGTTCCCCCTAAGACGAGAGCATGGAATGACGATGAATACCAGGAGATGTTGTCAGACATGGTTAGTTATCTACAGAAAGTGATCGAGAAAAGCAACAATATAATCCTAATGGGTGACTTTAATTGTAAAGAGGTGAACTGGGAGGAATGGGACTCGGGAGGCAGCGAAGATTCGTGGGGCACTAAATTGTTAAATATAGCAATGAATAATGTAATGACACAGTGGGTTAAAGAAGAGACACGATTCAGAGGTGATGACACACCAGCAAGATTAGATTTGCTACTATCCAGGGAGCCTGATGTAATTGAATCGTTAAATTATCTGTGTCCTATAGGAAAGAGTGATCATGTGGTCATTGAGTTCCAGATGATGATAGGGAACATGGTGCCAAGAGATGAGCTTTATAGGCAAGGACGATACAACTTTGGGAAAGCAAACTTTGCAGAATTGAGAAATTTTTTTGAAAATGCGGACTGGAGAGGGTTCAGAGAAACAAGAGAGATACAAAGGAAGTGGGATATCTTTTTGGACCTCTACAATTTGGGAGTGGAAAAATATGTGCCAAGAGTAAGTGGGAAAGAAAACAGGAAAAAGGTGTGGTTTAATAGAAGGTGTATAATAGCGAAAAAAGAGAGGGACATGGCATGGAACAAATGGAAAAAGAGAAGTAATATCAGGAAAAAGGAAGAATATAAAAGAACTAGAAATAAAATATACAAGAATACGTAGAGAGGAAGAAAGGAACTTTGAAAAAGGTATAATTGACAAATGTAAGGATGAACCCAAATTGTTTTATAGATTTGCTAATGGCAAATTGAAGCAAAGGGAAGGAATCACCAAACTGAAAGTAGAAGGAGAGGTCTACAAGGATGCAGTAATGCAAGCTGAAGTAATGAACAAATGTTTCCAGTCGGTTTTCACTAAGGAAAGGGAGTTTGTGGAAGGAGAGGGAATGATAAGAAATGTAGTGATAAAAGATATAAAAGTGGAAGTGCAGGAAGTGTATAAATTACTGGGAGCTCAAGATGTAAGGAAGGCCCCAGGACCGGATGGAATCTCTAATTGGGTACTGAAGGAATGCAGAGAACAACTGGCGGATAAGATTCACAATTTAATTGTGTGCTCCTTGGAAGAGGGGAAAGTGCCTCGGGAATGGAAGAGGGCAAATGTGGTGCCAATCTATAAGGGAGGAAACAAGGAAGAACCCCTGAATTATAGACCAGTGTCCCTAACCAGTATGGTTGCGAAATTGTGTGAGAGAATCCTGAAAGATAGATGGATAAAATATCTGGAAGAGATGAATATTTTGACTGAAAGTCAGTTTGGATTCAGAAGTGGAATGTCATGTGTTTCCAACTTGTTGAGCTTCTACTCAAGGGTGATTGACGTGCTACAGGAGAGAGACGGTTGGGTGGATTGTGTGTACTTAGATTTGGAGAAGGCCTTCGACAAAGTACCCCACAAGAGACTATTATGGAAATTAGAGCATATAGGAGGACTGAAGGGAAGCCTCCTGGAATGGATGAGAGACTTTTTGAGTGACAGACAAATGAGGACAGTAATAAAAGACAGGACATCTGGATGGAGGGAAGTAACAAGTGGTGTCCCACAGGGCTCGGTGTTGGCACCAGTAATGTTCTTGATTTATGCAAATGATATGGTAGATGGAGTGAACAGCTACGCAAGCCTGTTTGCTGATGATGCAAAGATCTTGAGAAAGGTAGAGGTTGAAGAGGACTGTAAAATGCTACAGGAGGATCTGGATAGGATATATGATTGGAGCCAGATGTGGGAAATGAAATTCAACGCAAAAAAATGTAAAATATTGGAAATGGGTAAAAGTACCAAGAGGCCATCATTGAATTATTTGATGGGTAATGAACCAATTAGAAAAGTGAGAGAAGAGAAAGACTTGGGAGTGCTGGTCCAGGACAGTTTGTCACCTGAAAAGCACATAAATAAGATAGTGAGAGAGACATATACACTCTTGACCAATATAAGAGTGGCATTTCATTACATGGATGAGGAGATGATGAAAAAATTGATAGTGGCCATGATTCGGCCCAGGTTAGAATATGCAGCAGTAGTGTGGTCCCCACACAAAAAGAAAGATATAACCAAGATTGAGAGAATACAAAGAACAGCAACCAAGATGGTCCCTAGTCTGGCAGATTTGCCATACAGGGAGAGGCTGGAAAGGCTGGATTTGCCCTCCTTAGAGGAAAGGAGAAAGAGGGGTGACATGATTGCAGTGTTCAGGACTATGATAGGAGTAGATAAAATTGACAGAGAAAATCTGTTTGTGTGGGATGAGAGAGCAACAAGAGGACACGGAATGAAACTAAAGAAGCCAAGCTGCTCGAAGGACATCAAGAAATTTAGTTTTCCGTATAGATGTATAGACCTGTGGAATAGCCTGGACAAAGAGATCGTCCGGTCTAAAAACTTAAATGAGTTTAAGGCAAAATTTGACTTATTGAGAAACAGAGACGGGACCCCACGAGCGTAGCTCATTTCCTGTATATCACAATTAGGTAAATACAATTAGATAAATACAATTAGGTAAATACACACACAATCACCCACATTTGTAGTCCAACTTTCACTCTTACCCACACAATCCTTGACCCAAATGATCCATACTCTCTTACATTCTCCTTCCATCTGTTGCTCACAGCAATACACACTCCTTCTTTCGCCCTCTCATTCTCACCTACTCCTGCACATATACCCCATCCATACTCCCATTCTCTCACACTTTCACCTCTCCATTTAGTTTCAGTTATTCCACATATATCCACTTTTGCACTCTCAAGCACTTGTGCGATCTCTCTCTCTTTCACCTCATCATTCATACCTCTTACATTCCAAGTCGTAATCCTTACCAAGTTCTTTGTCCGGTCGTTTTTCGTCAACTTTTGGTTAGTCTTGGTCCGAGGCTTCTTGTTCGTATTTTTAGTTAGTTGTTTTACGGGGTGGGGCACTAACCCACCACCAACCCTTTTAGTCGCCTCTTACAAGCAGGGATACTGGGGGAGAATTCTTGAAAAACCCAAACACTGATAATCCGAAAATACCATTAATCTGAATTTTTGAAGGAGGCTGAAAAAAACTCCAAAGGTAAAAAAAAAATCAAAATTAAAATATTCAAACTGGGCACCAAATCAAATTTGCGCTAAAACGTGCCATATATTTACATGTTAAATAGTGGGTTAGGTTCTAGGGGCCTCATATTTTTCGTTAAAAATATATTTGAAGATAGATTATTACAAATATGTCTGCCTTAAGACACCGAAGACAGTGTGTTTACATACGACCTCACCGACTGGACACAGCAGTGCATAGCTACTGCATTCTAACCTAACCTAACCAATTAGTTTTGCCCCCTAATACTCCCCATAAAAATTTTAATCACCAAAGACTGCCACTAAGTCCCTTGAAAGTCCTCATTGCAAATCAAGTAAGAACTTGACCTAAACAGCATGTAAATAATGGCCACCCAGGATCATGCATATTTCGTCACGTCACTTTCCACACACATTTTTTTAAAATGCAGTGTGAAAGTTTTTGAAAGCCATTAGAATTAAGTTTTTGTGCTTTTACAATACGTGCATATAATTATTAACCCTGGGCTTACTCTCTCTAATTGGATTTACCCGCCTAAAACTTCTGTTATCAACACTACGCATTACTGGTGAGTTAAACAACCCAAAACATCTCTTAATTTACCAATTACAGTTCGTGTCTTCTGTAATACATTATTAAGTAAAAAATTTGTACAATATATAATGCTAATATGTGCCATATTGTATTATGAATGAATGAAAAGTGATCCATTCAGGAAAAATTTCAATTTAAACTTGAAATTAAGGGTCTTAGGGGTCCCACTCAAAAATCTGAAAAATCTGATAATTTAAATGATTCTCGGTCCACTGCCATTCGGATTAATGGACTTTTACTGTACACACACACACACATATATATACATATATATATATATATATACAGTAATCTCCTTATTATTCGGACGCCCAATACTCGGACCCCCCCACTACTCGGATTTCTTGGGCTGCCCACCCCCCAAAATGTGCAAAAATTCGAAAAAATTCGAAAAAAAAATCGATTTTTTGGACCGCGTCATGTTGAATTTCCCGCACGTGCCAATCGGCTGTGTTTACGCACGTGGCGCCTGTCTGTCGGTCCCATTTCCCACTCCGTTGCTGCCTCATGAACAGCTCCGACAATGGCGGCCGAAGTGATTGCTTTTGTGGTGATACCCTACCTCCTGCATGGCTTGATGTTGCTCTTCACCTTCTTCAGCATGTGTATGATGATGGCCCCGCTACCTGAGAAGAGGAAGAAAGTGGTTCTGACTCTGGAGAAGAAGAGGGAAGGATATTGGAAAAGATGGACGCCGGGTGGCCGACATCACAGATTCTTCGTGAATTCAATCTCCCTCGCTCCACCTTGTTTGATATCAAGAAGTCCCGAGACAAACTACAGCAGTACATAGCTGATTTCGCTTCGAAGACCAAATGAAACGTGGAGAGGAAGGTGATGTTTAGTCCTAAGTATGCAGACATTGACCTATCCACGCTGATTTGGTATCGACAACAACATGCTGCTGGTGTGTTGGTACGTGGAACGGAGCTGAAAGATGCTGCTAAGTTCGCAAGGCTCCAGGACTCGTCACTAGACCACACGGGAATTTACTGTTATGTACAGTGCAGTGAAGTGATGTGATCCCAGTTATGCAAAAAAAAACGTTGTGGAAAGTGTTGGTAAGAAGTGTTGGTGATTGTAAATTGCGGTGTGTGTGGTGCAATTTCTTCGTGTCAAAGTCTGAGATGATAGAGCGAGTTATACATCAGGACGGCGGCTTCTTTTTCGTAAGTACCCTAACTTCATCAAAATTCCTTGTTTTGTTCTTTCCATATCATTAATCTCATGCATAAACTGTCTGCAAGATGACTTCCATAATGATTTTCATGTCTAACCTGTTTTCAGCATGCTGTAAATGTGTTTAAAAATTTCCCTAAATGTTAATCATAATTTCCTGCTTTCAACTTAATTTTTTCATGCATGGTTTTTAAGTGCACCAGCTATGACAATGGTGAAAGGCAGTGAATTTCATGTCCGGTCCTAACCTAACTTAACCTAACCTAACCTATGATTACCATAAGGATTTTCATGTCTAACCTGTTTTCATCATGATGTAAATGTGTTAAAAAATTACCATCAATGTTAATCATAATTTCCTGCTTTCAATTTAATTTTTTCATGCATGGTTTTTAAGTGCACCAGCTATGAAAATGGTGAAAGGTAGTGAATTTCATGTCTGGTCCTAACCTAATCTAACCTAACCTAACCTATGATTACCATAAAGATTTTCATGTCTAACCTGTTTTCATGATGCTGTAAATGTGTTAAAAAATTACCCTAAATGTTAATCATAATTTCCTGCTTTCAATTTAATTTTTTCATGCATGGTTTTTAAGTGCACCAGCTATGAAAATGGTGAAAGGCAGTGAATTTCATATCCGGTCCTAACCTAACCTAACCTAACCTATGATTACCATAAAGATTTTCATGTCTAACCTGTTTTCATCATGCTGTAAATGTGTTAAAAAATTACCGTAAATGTTAATCATAATTTCCTGCTTGCAATTTAATTTTTTCATGCATGGTTTTTAAGTGCACCAGCTATGAAAATGGTGAAAGGCAGTGAATTTCATGTCCGGTCCTAACCTAACCTAACCTATGATTACCATAAAGATTTTCATGTCTAACCTGTTTTCATCATGCTGTAAATGTGTTACAAAATTACACTAAATGTTAATCATAATTTCCTGCTTGCAATTTAATTTTTTCATGCATGGTGTTTAAGTGCACCAGCTATGAAAATGGTGAAAGGCAGTGAATTTCATGTCCAGTCCTAACCTAACCTAACCTAACCTAACCTAACCTAACCTAACCTAACCTATCCTATCCTATCCTATCCTAACCTAACCTAACCTAACCTATGATTACCATAAAGATTTTCATGTCTAACCTGTTTTCATCATGCTGTAAGTGTGTTAAAAAATTACCATAAATGTTAATCATAATTTCCTGCTTGCAATTTAATTTTTTCATGCA
>JAGKTI010025269.1:0-14045 GCA_018397915.1 Birgus latro
TTTTTTTTTGCTTTTTAATGCGATTTGAGACCATGTGCGTGGGCACAACCCATCACATGTAATGCAAACCGCGGTATCGTGCACGAGAGGGTTAAGAAGGTGCTGGACATGTAAGTATGTAGAAAACGCTTGATAATGAATATAATTTTATGGTAAACGCCGGATCTTTACGCATCAGCTGGCCAGCATCTCAGCGTCCCTTTAATTAAATCCCCAACAAATTTTTTATTTATTCATCTTCCTGCTGACACTGTATGTAGCTATTAAGGAATTTTAGTGCGACAGTGGATATGTAAGTATTAGGCAGTCACAAAAGTGTACCCCTAACATAATCAAGTACAGCTAGATATTAAAAATTATTGACCTAGCCAGCCTTCCCAGGCCTCACTTTGACATATGGAGTTCACTGTGGGGCTATCCTCGGCTGGGAGTGTATCTGTGTGTGCTATCTCTGTAAATAAACTTCCCTTATACAGCATGCAAGGTGTTATGGATTTTACCCAACTATAACATGAGAGGGTTGTGGTACAAATTGGGGCAGTGGTGAGTCAGATCTCCATTTCTTATCGCCTCCCTACAGTGATTTAGTGGCACAAACTCATTAGTGCCGGTATTCTCTTCTGTTCCAATCTACACTCCGGCCAAACGCCTTGCCATTCATCTGCCATATTGTGTCACCTACGTCTCCCTTGCTGTGAACTAACGACCATCTCACGTTCATGCCAACACCGACCTACGCATCTGTTCATCACCAACTGTGCACCTATTCCATAAGGACCTATTAAGTGCCAGTTCTCATGCTCCTCCTGAGGCAGTTATTACCACTCCAATACGCCCCACTCCGTAAACCACCCACTCCCTCTCCGACGCATCTTGCACATCACTGATTGAGCACACTTGCAAGCAACGTTCATACACCACTCCCTGCAACGCTGATGCCCTTTCCTCCACTCGTGGTATGTGGCCAGCCTATCAGCGACCTCTGTGTCATTGCCAGCACTCTCCATTCAGTGCTTGGTTGGCTATACTCCAACACTCCAGCTCGCATCTCATTGGTCGGCTTCACTTGTGATACCATTCTTCCCCCCGCCATCTCCCCTTGATACTACGCAGAGGCACCTTATTCACGTAGCGTCTCAAATCCTTCTCCAGCAATCCAGACCACCTCATTCAGTTAGCGTCTTACCTTCGTCTCCAGCGAGCCAGAACTCCTCATTCAAGTACCATCTTAACTTCGTCCTCACCGACCCAGTTCACCTCATTCAAGCAGTGTCTCGACTTCGTCTCAAGCAAACCCCACTTCGCTCTGTTCACCAGCCAATATATGTAATTATAGTTTATTCTCATGAGCTCATTACTTGACTTTCTATGGAGATTATTCTCCGAATTTTCTCTACAGATTGCATCTCATGTAAACATTCATTTCTCTATCCTTACTTCATTATAATCCTCACCATCTACATTTATAACTCATCTCACACTTCACACCTTATTTATTTATGCCCAACCCATCATCTTCATTCATTTTCACTTCCATGTAAGCCCTCATTACCATTGTAAATATTGCCTAGTCCCTCATCTTTACATTGTAAATATACACATTTTCATTCTCATACCTCCTCCTAAATCTTCTTACCACACTACATGTCATATTTCCAATACACTGACCTCTCTTCCATTCACCAGAGGCACGAAACTCAAGGTGAGCAACTACATACCGATGATGATTTCATAACTCACTTAGGTAGTGGCAGAACGTACCCAAATCATCCAGCCCAAACCAACCCTGCCACAGACCACTTGCACTCTCACGACCACAAACACTACCATTCCTACTGCTCCTGTCACCACTAATACTACTACTCTTTCTACTGTAAACAACCCAGATACTTTAAATCCAGATACTGCCACTACTTTCTCTCCCTCTCTACTTCAATAACTTCCACACTTTCGCAAACTCACACTCTTCTAACCATGGCTAATACACCCCCTTCCCCACAGTCCGTCTATTTAGACAATGCAAACCGCCCTAAATTTATGGGCGAGGACTCAACCTGGTCAGTCTATAACTTCCTCAGTGAGGTCGAAACGGACATTCACAATTGGCGAATAACAGATGAACCCCTCAAAGTCTCTTATCTTATGGGTCAGTTACACCAAGGCAAATCAGAAATAGGGGCCGCGATCTGTGCAGGTCATTTTGATGACATTAAAACATTTGATGACTTCCGACAGGAACTAATACAGTTCTGTTGCCAGCATTCAAATGTTGCATCTCTCATTGGTTTAACTAATCTCCCTACCCAGATGGAGGAGGATATGAAAGTCCCAGCTCAAAATGCCATCATTGGTTTAACTAATCTCCTCACACAGATGGAGGAGGACATGAAAGTCACAGCTCAAAATGCCAAATTTATTGGAGGCTGCAGCCACAGTGAAGGCCACTAGTTCTGAGATGCGACAGTTGGTGCTAGGCACAAAATGCATAGAAAACATTAATGGAACTCATATGCTGTCACTAAAAAAACTTTGGAGATTTTTTAGGTTACCTGAGATTTTTACATTGGCTAGATCCCAACAGATAGGTTTCGGTCCAGGTGATAAAATTGTTCAGGTCTCCAAGACCATCCAAGAAAGAACAGGCTCGAACCGCACTCGTCAGGCCACAAATCGCCCCTCGGTCTCGCAGGTCTGCCACACCTCTACCACTTCATCAGACCACTCGCATTTATGTCCCACTACATAGGGAAAGCCTAACACTAACCGTTCTCTTTCATGGCACCAGTCACCAGCTGCCTGTCGTAATCAGTCTAATGTCCGATGGAGCAAACAATCCTCGGTTGTGTGCTGGCACTGTGGTAACACCGGGCATCGAGAATCTAGTTGTGACCATAAACAAAGATGACATCACTCACAATGCAGACAGCGTACGCCTTCGCGATCGCGTCGTCCTAAATGCAAGTATATTAAGAACAGTACGACTCACACTACTGAAGAATGTCGTTACCTAAACAGCTGCCAGTCGGGGAAAGCGGAGCGCCCGTATTAGAACAATATTATGTAGTGACAGAACCGAACTCCCCATTCGCCAAGTAGGGCCTATAAATTCCTCAGGCTTAGTCATTCTAGGATGGAGTAACGACATGCAAACATCGTTTTTCATGGACACAGGCTCTTTGGTAAATTTGATCTCTGATACCTCTTTAACCCCTCTGTGGCCGCTGGTGTCGAATGACGTTTAGCCGATAAATGGCCGCTGGCGTCATTTGAGCGCAGCCTATAAAAAGCTGCAAAAATTTTGGGGAAGTGAACGAACGTTCTGAACATCTTCAGACTGACCTACACTACACTCCCATACACCCCATCAAGTAGTTCAGAGCCTGCTGTTGTGATGAGTGGATTTTCAATTTTTTCACTCCTGGCCATGCCTAAACAAGCACAACTACACCCATTATCTCGACCCAGGCAAGAAATATCTTCTTTGTCCTCTCTTGCAAAACACACACAACCACCTGTTTATGATTATGAATTAATACAGGCACAAACAAAAAAAGACATGCTAAGTGAAAAATACATTTTTTTCTTGGTATCTTTACCTATTTGCTCAGGTTTATTGTAATGGTTTAGATCATTCAATGCAGTGCAACTTGTAGATAACTGTGAAAACTTTCAGGAAGTGAATGAACATCTGGGACGTGAGACTGACCTTCACTTCACCCTCTCACGTATCTGTCAGTTCACCAACAGCTGCCGTGACGAGTGGATGTACGATTTTTTTGCTCGTGGCCACGCCTAAAAACACATAGTTATACTCATTATCTCAGCCCAGACAGAAAATATAATTTTTTTTCCTCCCTTGCAAAACACACACAACCACCCTGTTTATGAGACAGCAACATAATAACAAGGTAAAATGATAAAGTGAACGTGTTATTACAGAAAAAAAACGTTTTCCCCCATCTGTAAACGTATTTATTTCTGATTTGTCTCCGTACTCTTAATAATTAGACTTATTTGTAGTGTTGAAACTGTATTACGATTCTATTTTTAGCCGTGCATGTGGTGTGGGAGCTGGAAGTTGCGACTCAACTTCTGTATTGCTAATCGGATCGGACCCTCTACTTTCATCTCTCGTGTGAGAGCCTAGCCTCAGAGGACGTGCAGTTTTCTAATTTAGGACTGAAAATTCAACCCTTTCACTCCCTTTTCCAAGCATGGGCATATATTGTGTACGGAAATCATTTGAAATCATCATATCTCACATATGCACAACATTTCAGCACGATTTGGATTTTTTGGGGGGTAAAGAAAGAAACTAACAACACCTACGAAGTTGCACTGTGGCAGCACCTTTGGGCGGTGAATATCAGTTGCCGATATTTCTGCAACTTTCGCGCTCCATTGCAAGCCACAGAATGGGTCTATGAAGCTGGGATTTGCACTGTTAGGTGCATCTGAACTTTCTCTTCAATATGGCAGGGAAAATAAATCACTTTTCAAAACTTCAGAAAATGGACCCCCAGTCTGCCTGGGGCGCATGGAAAATTTTGGACTCTCGGCCACGGAAGGGTTAAACATCATTAGGGGAACAAACAAAAAGGTCAGCTTCCTTGAGCCACCTGATATTCGCCTATGCGGTGTAGATGGCTCTGAGTTTGAGGTCAAGGGAAGCGTCACCTTAGAGGTACAACTGGAGAGAGCCTTGACCCCTTTCCCACTAAAATTTCATGTTACTAATGACCTCAGATATCCAGCAGATGCCCTTATTGGTTTATCCACCATGGCACAATACTCCATTGCACCATTACCAGCTTGTGGTAGTACTGTATAGACATTTCTGGGTTCCCAGTATATAGCATGGAATATCCCCGTCCTGTACTTACTCAAATAAACTCAATCATTCAGTTCCCCCTGAACCCAAAGCTTCCTAAGAGTGCAGAGCCATACTCACCATCATCATCATCTGAGAGTAAAGAGATAAATCCACCACTGTCTGAGAGCAAAGAAGTAAATTCCTTAACATCTGATGATACAACCTCTAAGCACTCCATAATGGATCTTACAAACCCCTCTAACGACAACAAACCCCTGTATCGACAGCACTATAGCCGACTCAGACATGTCTCCGTTAGCTGCCTCACAGAGTTTGAATGATGTTCTTGAACATGTGGAGACGAGGCGTGCAGTAACAAATTCGTGCACAGTTTTGTTACCGCATGAGTTTACCAAGGTCTCTGTTCGTGTTGTAGATGCGAAAGAAGGAGTGGATGTATGAGTACTAACATTACCTGAGACATGTTTTGTGAATGGCTTAATTTATGAGTTGGCATTGTGTACTGTTAGAGGACAACTTGTGTTATCTGTACTTGCTAAATGTCGCTAATGCTCCACTGAAGCTTAAACGTGGTGTAAAGATTGGAGATTTCCTGGTTTACCCAGCGGCCATAAAGGTGTGCCAGGATGTATTCTCCATACCTGCTGCTGACGATGATGATAGTGATCCGACAGGTGTCTGTGCCATCAACTCTAAGGGATCTGCTCTGACTCTTTCACCTGACCTGATCTCAAGTCTGACTTGTAAAGATTTCCCACAACATAAAGATCATTTAATCAGTCTGTTACAGTCTTACTGAAATGTTGTAGCCTTACCCGGAGAACCTATGGATAGGACAGACTTAGTTAAACATCACATAGAACCAGTACCAGGTAGTTGGCCAATCTACATACCAGCATATCGATTGCCTCACAGCTTGAGAAAACACACAGATGAGCTAGTACAGAAAATGTTAGATCAGGACATTATTGAACCCTCTGTCAGTCCATGGAATAGCCCACTTTTCTTAGTCCCAAAGAAGTGCCGCCACTTTAGACCAGTAGTGGACTACCGTAGAGTAAATTCTGTAACTGTACCAGGCCGTTTCCCATTGCCCGTTCTTACAGATTTGCTAGAGTCACTTGGTGAAAACAACGTAAGTCTTTACATCCCTAGACCTACTCAGTGGCTACTGGCAAGTAGAAATGGAGGAATCATCTTGCCCTGTTACAGCCTTCAGCACCCCTTCAGGACATTTTCAGTTTAAGAGGCTTCCTTTTGGTTTAAGGAATGCCCCTTCAGTGTTCATGCGACTTATCCATTCAGTCTTCAGTGGCATGGTGGGCCACTCTCTTTTTGCTTATCTAGACAACATAATTGTCATGAGTAAATCAATCCCTGAACATTTTGCCAAGCTTCAGCAAGTATTTGAGCACCCACAGCTAGCTGGCTTGAAAATCAACCTCAGTAAATGTGACTTCCTAAGGAAGAAAATCAACTTCCTAGGGAATGTAGTAGATGCAGAAGGTATTCATACCAATGAAGACAAAACTAAGGCGATCATTAGTTTCCCAGAACCTACCAATACAGATGCTGTAAAGAGTTTTCTGGGACTGAGTGGTTACTATCGCAGATTCATTAAGGGCTATGCAAAGATCGCCTCTCCTCTGATTCACTGACTCAAGAAAAATATACCTTTCATTTGGACTAAAGATCAGTCACAAGCCTTCCAAACACTCAAAACAGCTCTTATAAATGCCCCAGTTTTAGCATTTCCTGATTATACAAAACCCTTTCTTCTATGCACAGATGCCTCAGGCATAGGACTTGGTGCAGTTTTGATGCAACTTGATCAAGCATCAAGGAAGCGTGTGATAGCGTATGCTAGTCGCGTCCTTACTTCCGCTGAACGTAATTACAGTGTCACAGATTTTGAAGCTTTAGCAGTGGTCTGGTCCTTGAAACATTTCAGAGATATAGTATATGGTTACCCAGTGTGTATCCAGACAGACCACCTCCCTCTGTGTGATTTGTTCAAAGGATGAAACCTCACAGGTAGGTTAGCTAGAAGTCAGTCACCATCCAGGACTTCAATCCCACTTTTCAGTGTGACCCAGGAAAATTGAATGTAGTCGCAGACGCACTCTCACGCAATGCAGCAGCGGCTGTCACATCACTGCAGCCAAATGAAACTGAGAACACCACACTAACACCCGAGATTGCTCAAAATTCTCAGCGCAAGGACCCTGTATGGTCCAAAGTAATTTATTTCCTGGAATCAGGAGATATGTTGACCTTACCTTCTCTGCCAGTGCCAGTGGATGAGTTCATGCTAAAAGATGATATCTTAAACAGAAAAACACTACTTTCAGGGAAGGACATGCTCAGTAGAGAAGTACACCAATTAGTTGCCCCTACTGAGCTAATATCTGCAGTCCTTCAAGTTCATGATACACCTCACGTATCCCATCCGAGTAAAGATCAATGCTTGCGACAAGCACGTCGCAACTGTGCTCCACGAAATTAATGCACACTGTGACTCTTGTATTCCATGGCACCGCCACAATGGATCAACCGGGTTACCTGCACCTCTCGTACAATACCCAGTCCCGTCACGCCCATGGGAAACAGTCTCCATTGACCTTTTAAAACTCCCTTTTACAGAATCAGGCGCTGAGTATTTATTTGTAGCAGTCGACCACTTCTCGTGTTACTGTGTCCTGGTGCCTCTCTCAGATAAGACCATGAAGAGTGTCGCCCGTGCCTTCGTCGACCAAGTAATTTGCCCATTCACTACCCCACGTACAGTTATCACCGATATTGGCACCGAGTTTAACAGTAGTCTCCTGGATGAAATCTGTAAACAGTACAAAATCAATAAATGCAATGTCGTTCATAACCATCCAGCTTCCAGTGGCCTAGAAGAGCACCAAAATTGAAAGATTTTAGGGTGCATCAGACATCTAGGCTCCCATAGTCCGTCCTGGGATGAATAGATACCCCAAGTCGCATCCTCCATCAACAGTTCCATCAGTACATCCATTGGCGAGTCTCCCTTCTTTGTCTTATTTGGATTCGATAAAGACCTACCCTATTCCCTTTTATCCTCTAAGCCAGACCCCATCTATAACATGGATGACTATGTGAAAGTGAAAATGGCAAACTTCCAGACAATCCATCAGTATGTCAAAGCAATCTGGCTTCATCTCAGGTGGACATGTTGCAGTGCCAGCATAAGTCTGCCTCACCTATCAATATCAACGTTGGAGATCTAGTCTTTGCTCGTTCCTTTACGCGCACCTCTAAATTGGATGACAAATTTACAGGCCCCCACTGCATTATCACTCAACAGGGTAACAAATTTCACATACAAGAATTGTCAACTAAAGATACTAAATGGGTACATGCAGACAATCTAAAGTGTGCATCATGAGGCTTGGTGTTGGAAGAGTCACTTGCACAACCTGCCGCTACTTCTCCTTCTCCACCTCTCCCTCAGTCTGACCCTTCTCCGCCTACATCTCCTCATTCATCAACCAATCAATATGGCTCCCAGTGGTGGCCCCCAGTGGTGATGATGAGACATCGCCGGAGAAGCTGCAGCTGCTGCTGCTGAGAAGACTGGAGCCGGAGCTGCTGCTGCTGAGGAGACTGGACCTGGTGCCGGTGAACCTAGTTGACGCTCACCCTGGTCTGACTTTCCTGGTATGGCTGTGGAGTCACCCATTCTGTTTCTACGGGCAAGAGAGGCACACCGACCAGGGGTCCCCTGTGCTGTTTTTGGTTGGAGCGTGCATTTGTTGTCTCCGAGACTACCAAGGGAACTGTTGTAGTGTATTCTGGTGGTGGTCACTATAATTGCATTCTTTTTGTCAAGTGGACCAAACATTAAAGACCTTGGAGGATGGTCATTCTGCCTTATGGGCCATTATAAGTAGGGACAAGAAGCAGTGCACCAGCTCGTAACTTTTTTTTTTTTTTTTCTTTCCAGAAAGAAAAACAAAAACAAAAAATTCATACATCAGTGTCCTTCATTCATAAGAAATCTGTAACAGTTGGATGTGAACAGCTGTAGGTTGAAGTTTTGAGGGGAAACAACTCTGGGGAAGCGAGTTCCAAAGAGAGTTCGAGGAAGAAGTGATTTCTTGTAGGTGGAAGTTCTGCAATATGACAGTGTGACATTCCAGTCATGAGTGCTACCAGGTGCCTGTGTAGCACAGGGGAGGGCATGGAGAGGTGGCACAATGGATGCAACTTCATCTGAGCATTTGGTATAAAAGTGTCTGTAAAATAATGCAAGGGAGGCAACATTCCTTCTTACCTGTAGGGGAGGTAGTTTATCTGTAAAATAATGCAAGGGAGGCAACATTCCTTCTTACCTGTAGGGGAGATAGTTTATTTGTAATAGCAGAGTTATTAATAATTCTCACAGCCTGTGTTCTGAATATTGTCAAGTTGCTTTAGCACAACCTCCTCACACCCACTCCACAAGGGTGAGCAATATTCCAGCCGGGAGTGGTGTCAAAATATCTTGAAGCCTTTTCCATGAAGGGTGCCTCCAAATACACTTACTGCAAGATAAAATGTTTTTGACCTTGCAAAATACTGTCATGTATTGTAAGTAGAATGCAGGAAGAATAGCCAGAAATTCAGGTACTGTAATATGCTTTCGCTAGAAAAAGTATTGGCCTGTGGCACATCATTCATCTATCATCCAGTCCTGTGATGCCTCATTGGTAACATTGAGCTGACTGTCAGAAAGTTTTGAGGGTCTCCTCCAATCAAGACACCAAATGTTAAAATAAAGTACAGTAATAGAAGTCTCTTTGAATGAGTGGAGTATAAACTGACACCCTAACTCTCCTATTATTATCTTCTTTATCCTAGCTAGCTTCCCATGATTTAGCCAAATCATAAAGGATACTTAACTGGTTAAGTCGGATTGACAGATAACGACAGGCTTGCAGGCTTGGTTGGGGTGTGTGGGTCAAACCCAAGCGTCTTTAAGTGCAGTATATACAGTGCTCTCCCATTAGTCAGCTGACATGAACTGAACTAAAAGTGGTGAATCATCATCTCCTTCATTGGATTCAGAGATGCCAAATTTGATTTAATTACATTTACTTGAATACAATGAATTACTTCTTGAAATTTACATAGAATGTCTGACTTAAGTTTTAAATAAAAACTAAAGCCAAATATTCATTTTATTTATGTTAAGATATGTAAGACTCTCCTCCATTTTGCACATCACCATACCAGTCATGCACATGGAACATTCCTGTAATTATAGGAAATTTATACACGTATTTACATTACAATTGTTCATAAAAGGTTAAACGTAGTAGCATTTAATTTATTAATAATACAGACTATTAACCAGAAAACTAGAGCAAATCCGTGGGTTATTAAACCACTTTGAACCAGCATTATACATTCTCTAGTAAATTCCTCTGCTTTTTAACAAGGACAGCTGTATTAAAAAGTGCACATGTACTGCAGCACACAGGCTATCTCCTTCGAGGGGAAAAAGTTTCTATACTAACATTGTGATAACATGATTATTGGTATAGTTGATGTTAGCTGGTAGCTGAAATGACTTACCTTCCAAACAGTTAGTTTTTAGTACACATGTAGAATAACATCATAATTATCATCAAAACCCAGTTTCTTTGTTAAGTAAAGCCAAAGGTGAGGTTATCAGCTAGAGGAGATAGGAAGCCCCAGACAGAATAACCAAACATGAAATATTATACTAAAACTGTTCATCTCCCAAACCCTCCACAGTGCCTTGTGTTTGAAGATGCTCCTAATGGCGTAGCTGCTGCTGTGGCAGCCAACATGCAGGTTGTGATGGTGCCAGATGCCAGACTGAGCCAAGACCTAACCAAGGGTGCTACACTGGTCCTCCCATCATTAGAGGACTTCAAGCCAGAACTGTTTGGTCTCCCAGCATATGACTGAGGGATTGAATAAACATTTGTTTGGGATTTTTTTTTTTTTTAATGAGTAATTTTTCTTGTGTGTGGGAGCATGTTTGTTTGATAGAGTGTGAAAGAGGATAGGAAGGCCCATTTATTTTGTCTGTAATGTGGTTTTAGACTAGTAAAATACTGGCAGTCAGATTATAGGAGCAGGTTCTGGAGACAAGATACTGGTTATATTTCTTTATAGGTATAGTGACCACTGGCTGGTGATGCTGCCACTTATAATTTACTCAGCATTCCTCACTTAATATGCAGGGGACATGAAAAATGTGACTAACTCCTTCAGTCAGAGATGTTTCTCATAATTTTAGTAAGATTGTTTTGCACTTGCTAAAATACAAGAAGACTGTTATGTGACTGATGGTCTTTTGGAGACTCAGACCCCATCATTCACAGAAATATTTCATAAGTTGAAAAAAGTAATGTAGCAGCAACCAGAATAATCTAGAAACAAACATACTATACAGTAGACCCTTGCTATAATGGACTAACTGGGGGGGGGGGGGGGGGAAGTCAGGTTCATTAAAGCTGAAAGTTTGTTAAATCCAAGGTTACCCCCCTCAGGTGGGGAGGACCCTTGGATGTTTACATTAACTTGGCCCATAATTTCACCCTTTTGCACTTTATTTCAGTTTGGAAGGGCCACATAATACATCCCATTTAACAACCATTGTTCAGTATAGCCAAAAAACAGTGGGCTCCAGAGGCATTTGGAAGGGACCCCCATTTAACAACCATTGTTCAGTATAGCCACTGAAAGTTTAATTGGCTCTAAGGCATTCGTTAAATCCAATATGGAAGGGACCCCCATTTAACAACCATTGTTCAGTATAGCCACTGAAAGTTTAATTGGCTCTAAGGCATTCGTTAAATCCAAAATCTGTTATGTCAAGGTTTGTTATAGCAGGGGTGTCAAACTCATGCCCCGTGGGCCAAATGTGGCCCCCGGGATGGTCATAAATGGCCTGCGAGATGATGGTAAGATTTATCAGTCCATGAAACTATAACTATTATGAATGAAAATATAATACTGTTAAGAGACAGAAAATTCATATATTACCTTTTATTCATAATGGTAATAATTTGATTTCAACTAAAATTGCTAGTAATATCATTTTTATAAAGCGAAACTTTTTGTAAATAAATATCACAAATCCATTTAAAACTAAAGATGCAGCCTTTGCTGGTATCTGAAGGGATGAGCCGCCAGGCCCAAATGTTTTAACTATCACGAAAGACACTGAGAAACGGTGTACGCCAACACTACACTGATTAAACCTCCCCAATTTTGTTAGCGAAATTGTGAGTTATACTTCACATTTTCATAACTCAATTAATCAAACTATGATCAAATATGTGCAGAATTGAGGTACAACTTTGAAATAAAGTAGGGAAACGTCAACACCGGTAACCACATTGTGCCAGGCTTCACTACTGTAGGCTATGCCAGTACATGTTCATGTTGTGTGGGCTGTTTTATTCAAAATTATTTTTTATTAATTTGTTCTCGAGCATTGTAAATTTGTGAAATGTAAAAAAATGTAAATCATCTGTTTATCTGCCTTCCAGGCTCTCTCTCTCTCTCTCTGTGCTTGTTTGACTGTCTTTACAGCTCTTGCAAATACGTACAGGTATATATCTTTGCTGGCCCTCAAGACCGTAACTAAATTAAGAATTGGCCGTCAAAAGGTTTTGAATTTGACACCCCTGGTTATAGCAAAGGTCTATTGTATTTGAATTAAGGGGTCATGTTATATATCTACGAATTTACATGCTTTTGGTTTATGGTTGAAGGTGTATAAGCACTATAATTATTCATGTCTGTCTTCAGAACACCTTTGTAGTGAACCATGAGCAGTGAAGTGAAATATAAATTAAGTGAATTCAACAGCAATCTGGTAATGAAAACTCTTTTAAAAAAGTATATTGAATAAATTTCATTCCAAATTGTAATTCTTTAGTAAACTTGTATATCTACATTACAAAGATAAATGGATAACACAACCAGATTTTTAAACCGCTTTTGAAACAGTGCAACGAAATACCGAATCGGTGGTCATATACTTAATCGGCATTTGAATTGGAAAATACAATTTTTATCACCATATAGATTCATACACAACTAATTATCTGAAATCCAGGCCAAATAATTGTGTTTAATGTAACAGTTAATAAAAAATAAGGTTTCAGAGATAAAATGTGCTGAAGTCAGCAAATATTTCCCTCTCTGATTGTCAGTACACCTTGATAGACTTCTGTTTTGCATAAATATTGATTTAAATTACAAATAAATGTATTTGCATTGTATATCAACATTTAAAGATAACAGAAGTCTGTCAAGGCAAGTTGTGGAGCTATGGTCAAAGAACTTTTGCTAACTTTGGCTTTTGCCCTGAATCCTGATTTTTATTGATAGTTAAATTAAACACAAATTTTGACTGGATTTAGGATTATTAGGCATGTAGGAACCTCTGTGGTGATAAAAATTATAATATTTTCCAATTAAAAGTTCTGATTAAAAAAATGACTGCCGATTCGCTGTTTTCTTGCACCCTTTTTGAAGGAGCATGTTGTTACATTTATGTCCACCCAAGCTGCATTGCTTTCTGACAGCACAAAGCAGAGGAGGGGCAGCACAGTAAATGGCAAAACATGGAGTGACATGTCACGTTCTTTTCAGACATCCCTACATTTTGGTTATAACAGTTCCCTAATAATACAGAGGATGTTGTTGTAATTTACTGGTAACAATTAAATATTAACAAGACTAGTTGTATAATTTATTGTGTAACTGACTAAGTATGTTGGTGATGTGTACAACTTTACAGGCATTTTATATTCATAGAACATTTTTATTAAATATATTGCATTTTACTACATATGGTGACAGTCAGCAAAATATATAATTCATCAGGTTACCCTAACTATAAAATAGTGTATTTTCTTAGCAAAGAATAATTTCAAGGGCACTATATACAGTAGGCGCGGAAAGTATTGACGCTTTTTTGCCGACGTCATTCTTTTTCGTGTTAAGAGAAGTAGGGTCAATACTACCCTCCCCTGTGATGCGAAATGAGCTGACGCTTTTTCAGCGGGAGCTGGCAACCCTGCTTGATAGGTTTGGCACCACAGGAGCAGGCTCAGTAATGTTTGGGCAGCCACAGGAGGAGGATTGTCTCTGTGTGTGATGCACCATGAGGGCATGTTTTGACTCAAATAACACAGTTATTTGGTTACCTACCACA
>JAGKTI010025271.1:0-14045 GCA_018397915.1 Birgus latro
CTACAAAATAATGGAGCAACAGATCAAACACACTCCATGCATCACAGACCTGGGGGTTGCAGCATCATGACTGAAATTTTATCAGAGAAACATACAGAGGAAATATTGTGTTTACATTACAGCAAACTTCTCTTCACAACAAAACATCTGTTCATCCACAGCCAGATGCCACAAGCCAACAAGGGGTGGCTGTTTGTCTTTGAGTTAGTTGTTTTACGGGGTGGGGCACTAACCCTCCGCCAACCCACTTGCTGACACGTAGGGAACATGTATGAGTTGGTTATATGGTTACCGACAAAAACATGTTCTAGGTAATGAAAGCCACACATCTCTTCTCACCACAAGAGAGAGAGCCTTTGCAGCAAGTGGATGGACTGCTAACACTGCATCTAAAACCTAACTACAGTATCTATCTACAGCCAGAAGCCATAATCCCGCAAGAGATGGCGTTAGTTGTTTTACATGGAGGGGCACTAACCCTCCACCAACCCAATTGTTGACATGTAGGGAACAAGTATGGGTTGGTTATATGATAACCACCAGCGTAGTAAATGGTTTCCTGGCTTACAGGAAACCATTAGGCTTGTCACTCAGTGTAAGGCAACTGAAAAGGCAAGAAGAATAATAAAAAGTGACAACAAAGTTGTGAGATATAGGAAGAGAGGAGGACAGACACAGAAAAACAATGATAAAGGTGAAGGAAGAAGCAGGCAGCACAACATCAACAGGGCTCTTGTTTGGCGAGCCATGGCTCGCAAATGCGAGTATTCTTATTCCTTCAGCGAACAAATTTTACATGGAAGTCGACTTTTGGCGAGGAAAAAATACATCCACTTCAAAACCCACTAAACTACAAAATATGTTAATCTCACTTAAATGAACAAAAAAGCACGTTGTGATCGATTATTAAGTCCTTCCTTGTCGCCATTGTGAAAGTTTAAAAATAGACCGATGAACATTGCTGAGCATACCTGAACTAAAGCCCAAATGTTCCCAAGGTGGCTTGTTTACACACAGAAGCACATGCTCGCTTGAGAAAGAAAGTTTTTTTTTTTTATAATTTTCTTTGTAAATTTTCCAATCGCTATGATATGTCACAATCATGCACAGTTTCATACAGTCATCAGCAGTCACACAAACTGGTAATACATTTATATTTGACTGCCTAATATTGATTATTTCTGATGATTATATTTCATTGTTTTATTGATATTTTATCTTGGTTTAGTTTTAGTTTTGTATTTTAGTTTTGCTGTTGCATAAGACTTCCAAATTATTTTGTACATATAGTATTAGCAGTGGTTCTTATTATTACATTCCAGACGATATGAAGAAGACGGTAGATTCTTTATCGTTTTTTTTTTTTATTGAGATACTTACTTTAGGTCTAAAATGCTGCGATATTTCACTGCTACGTTTTTATTTTGCTTTTCAGTTTCTTATTTTAGTTTTGCTCTTCCATAAGAACTCCAAATTACTCTGTAGTATTAGTTACTAGTTCATTATTTTATTCTACATAAAATGTCTTCCTTAGCCTTTATCATTCTTTTTCTGTGCCTGCCCTCCTTTCTTCCTATTTCTCCTATATTTCCTGTCACTTCTTACTGCTTTTCTTTCCTTTACAGGTGGCATGACACTGAGTGACAAGCCAAATGGTTTCCTGTAAGCCAAGAAACCATTTACAACGCTGGGTGGTAACCATATAACCAAACCATACGTGCTCCCTATGTATCAACAAGTGGGTTGGTGGAGGGTTAGTGCCCCTCCCCGTAAAATAAATAACTCAAAGTCAAATGGCCACCCCTTATGGGATTATGGTGTCTGGCAATAGATAGATAGATAGATAGATAAAATGGAGATGGTTTTATTTTCACTGTGCAATAAATGGAGTTTTGTTATTTAATTATATCTTCAAGTTCTTGTTACATGTTATATACCTTGTGGCCACCATTAATAATCAACAATACACAAGCAACAAACCCTAGTAGATGATTCTTATCATCACAGTGTGTAAATAAATAATTACATTTATTGTTTGTAAAATATTTCGGCTCGTCAATTTGACTACTAAAAATTTATTTGGCTTGTAAATCTGAAACCCTAGGACCCAAATGGCTCGCAACCATCAGCAGTTGGCAAGAGCCCTGATCAAGCGAGTGGATGGTGGTCGCCACCATCTGAAAACCTCCATTAAAAGAATGCTCATATACAGTACTCACAAAACTGTATAAAACTGCCCTGAGAGATTAGGAACATAACTTAAAGAATGTTGCTGAGCCAAAAGCTGCCACAATAACAACTCATATGCCCAGTGAAAAGATCCCATCCCCCATGAAATAACGGGAAGAAAATAACTAAAATATCATCAATCGTGGAAGGCACAGTCTCACAATGAAGCATCCGAACGCGGTAAGCACCAAGCATTTTGAAGTATATGATCGAAAAATCTGAAAACAATTCTCCTCGTGTGTATCTCCGTCAGGAATAGCTTCTACATCATACACCAGTGCACCACACACCGGTACAATGACTTCAGAGTGAGTCATTCCAAAATCAGGTGTGTCAACCATTCCAAGATGAAGTCCTGCTCATTTTCACATCCATTGTGCCCAGGTGTTCGATACCTTTCGGTGAAACTGTACAAACTCGGATACCTTTTGGTGACACTGTACAAACAATCAGAGAAGTAAGCATTGCGAGTGCCTGAAGAGAAAGCAAATGCCATGTTATAAGAATTTCCCTATGATATCCTACCATCTTTCTTCATGATTGACAGCTGAACAATATCTATCTATCTATCTATTGCCAGATGCCCCAGTCCCGCAAGGGGTGGCCACAAACAAATCCCTCCATGTCGCCCTGTCCCCTGCCATTCCATTGCCCTGCTCCCAGATCACACCCCCCTCTCCTATATACCTCTCCCTCCATCTCATCCTTGACCTCCCTCTCCCCCACTCCACCTCACTCACATACACTCTCCTCATCAGTCTGTCACTCTCCATCCTCTCCATATGGCCAGACCACCTCAGTGTGTTTCTCCTAATACTTCGTACCACATATGAACAATCTCCCATATTTAAATGCAAGAGCTGATGCCCAAAAATACAGTGTTACAACAGACAATCTTCTTACATTTGACTTTGTAAATGAGGAACCGACCGAGTAGAGCCGAACACCATCTTAAAAAAGTGGTGATTCCAAGGGGTTCCCTTTTATTTATTTATTTATTTTTTTGTATGCAGGGAAGAAGGAACTAAAGGCCAGGAGCCCGCTAAGTGTTCCTTCCAAGAAAAAGACTAAAACAATTCAAAAGAGAGCCAAGTTCAAGACCCGACGCCTTTATGGCTGTGTTTTTGGTTGATAACAAAATCTATTGAATGAAATTATCACACGCACAAAGAATTTCAACTCTACTTCACATAGGAGTAAAGTTATTAGCCTCTGCTTAGTGTGACGGTCTGGTCGGGTCGCTCATTTCCAAACTTAACCCAGAGTAAACATTGCCCGTTTGCTTGTAACCAGACTTTCAAATTTAAAGATGTTTGCATTTATTATCACCTCACATGCTACAGATAACTGATGGGTGGTCAGGATTTAACGATAATGTAATGCCACCCAGGGAAGTGTGACTGGACATTCTTGCCTTCACTCTCTGGAATAAACAGCCTAGCCAGGGACCCTATAGGGGAAATACAGACTGGATGAGGCATGGAAGATACTGTATAGTGTCATATTTTGGGTGTAGTGAGTGACTGTAGCACTTTATTTATGTTCTCCCTGTATTTTGTAACTTTTTAAATGTCTGAAGGGTTTATGATATTGTTCTTCCTGCACTTAAAAACTTTTCAAATGCCTTAAGGGTTTGTGAGCAGCCAGTCTATCTATTTATCTATCTATCAATCAATTCCCAGATGCTACATTTCTATTTACAATCATGTTCTTCCGCATTTAATAACTTTTCAAATGCCTGAAGGGTTTACAGTTATGTTCTCCCTGTACAGGTATACCCCAGTTCAACGATGTAATTGGTTAAGTAAAAACCCAATGCTAGGCAAGGTATCATATCTTTGGGTAGATTTAACATGTGAAGTATAGTGATGCATTTTTGAGCCTTGAATTTCCCCCCTGACCAACTCCTAAACCCACCCAAATGAGTCCAAAAATAAGTTTCTATCTCACCTAAACCCCCAAATAGCTTTAAAACCAGCTAAACTAAGCCTAAAATCAGTTTATAACTCACCTAAACCCAAAAATAAAATATGAAAAGCATCAAAATGTCTGGAAAAAATCAAACTTAGTAAACTGTCCCCCAAAATGACAATGTTCACCCCACCTATGACTAAAACGCATTAATCTAAGTCTAAAAACAGTTCATAAATCACCCTCGACACAAAATCTAAGTCTAAAATATCAAAATTGGTACGAAAAACAAAACAAAACCCATCGTTATACTGGGGTCTGGCCATCGTTCGGCAGGGCAGGGTGGTATTTCTATCCCCATCGCTATGCCAGGGTATCATAACTAGGGGTATCGTATCTCAGTGTCCGCCTGTATTTCACATCCTTTCAAATGCCTGACAGATTTACAATGTAGTTCTTCCTGAATTCTGTAGCTTTTTAAATGCCCGAAGTCCTTATGATCAAGCTCTTCCTGTATTTAATAACTTTTCAAATGCCTGACGGGTTTATGATGTAGTTCTTCCTGTATTCTGCAACTTTTTTTAAATGCCTGAAGTCCTTATGATCAAGCTCCTCCTGTATTTAATAACTTTTCAAATGTCTTAAGAGTTTATGATCATGTTGTCCCTGTATTTCATAACATTTCAAAAACTCAGTGGGTTCTCAATCATGTTCTTCCTGTGTTTCATAACATTTCAAATAGTCAGAGGGTTCTCAATCATGTTCGTCCTGTATTTCATAATATTTCAAATACTCAAAGGGTTTTGAATCATGTTCTTCCTGTATTTCATAACATTTCAAATACTCAGAGGGTTCTCAATCATGTTCATCTTGTATTTCATAACATTTCAAATACTCAAAGGGTTTTCAATCATGTTCTTCCTGTATTTCATAACATTTCATATACTCAAAGGGTTCTCAATCATGTTCTTCCTGTATTTCATAATATTTCAAATATAAGCAGGGTTCTCAATCACGTTCTTCCTGTATTTCATAACATTTCAAGTACTCAAAGGGTTCTCAATCACGTTCTTCCTGTATTTCACCACTTTCTTTTGCCTCCCACTCATTCTCTGCAATCAACACCAAGTCATCAGCATACAACATCTCCCATGGGACTTCATTCTGAGTTTCAAGCACCATGATATACAATAAGGGGCTCAAGACTGACCCCTGATGCATGCCAATATTCACGGAAAACTCATTACTCGACTCTCCATTCACTCTCTCCCACATACATAACCACTCTAACCAGCCAATCCTTGATCCCAAGCTTTCTCACTGCCCACTTCACCACCTCTCTAGGGACTCTGTCAAAGGCCTTCTCCACTACCCTTCCTTCATCATTCTTCACACACTGCTCACCTACAATATCCCATTTTTTCTCCTCGTCTGTTTTGCCACCTTAAATACAGTACCATATTCTTCCTTTCAACACTATTTAGGTTATCCTGAAAAAGTCTCTGAGGCTCCAATTTTGCACTGTATACCTCTTTTCTAGCCCTACACTTGGCAGCCAAGTTCAGGCAAACCCCGGTTTAATGATGTAATTGGTCAGGTAAAACCCCATCGCTAGGAGGGGTATTGTATATCGGTACTTTTAACATGTAAAGTAATGTGGAGCGTTTACCAGCCTTGGGTTTCACTCCAAACCAAGCCTTAAACCCACTCAAATAAGCCCAAACACAAGTTAAAGCCAATCTAAAAGGCCTAAGAGCTGTCAAGGAGGCTAACCTAACACCTATAAATAACTCACTAAAACCAACAAATCTGGAAATTGTCAAATATATGTCTGGAAAAAATCAAGCTTAGTAAACTGTACCCCAAAATGACAATGTTCACCCCACCTATGACTAAAACACATTAATCTAAGTCTAAAAACAGTTTATAAACCAACTTAAACAATTTTAGTCTAAAATATCATCAAAATCAGTAAAAAGAAGATCGAAACCCATTGTTTGGCAGCTTATAGTGGTACAGTATTTCTACTCCCATTGTTAAGCCGGGGTATCGCATCTAGGGGTATCGTATATCGAGGTATTACTATATTCCTCTTTATCACCCCTTTTCCATTCCCAGTGAAGTTTTCTTTTCTCCTTAACTGCAGCTTCTACACCTTCATCCCACCACCAAGTTACTCTATGCCTTGGTGGTGCCCCTTGTCCATCCACACACTGAATCAGTAAGTCTCAGGAGACTGATCTTGAGAGCTCAGTACTGTTCATTAACACTTCTGTCAACAGGTCCCTGTCCAGCCACCACTCCTCAATACAGATGGCATCCCTCACTTTTCTTTTTCTTTTTCTTTTCTTTTATTTTTTTAGTTCATATTTTCCTCGGGTACATAGGTCCTTCATTACCCACTCCTTAAGCACCACGTCACATATCAGTAATCTGTGTTGCTGCACACACTCTTTGCTCCCTGTAACTTTAAAATCCTCCAATAACCTCCTATCAGCCATCCTGACCAGGAAATAGTCTATCTGGCCATTATTTTCCAAATACTCCTATGAAATCAGCCCATTCTCTCTTTTCCTAATGCATTGCACAATCACATTCATTGCCTCCCCAAATTCGTGTATCTTCTCCCCTTGCACATTCCTCATACCACACATGCATTCCCCATCAACCCTTCATATCCTTAAGCTGCTTCATCCACATCACCATTTAAATCCCCACCCAAAATTACAATCTCATCAACCCCCACACCAATTACTACACCTATCAAACCCTGACAATATTCAGATATCACACTACTTCCTGTCTCAGCCTGGAATTGAACTCATCATTACAGACAACAGATGACCTATCCAAACACTCAGCCACCAACTCCCTTTCTTATGCGTAATGGACAAGTCACAGTGAAATACATCTGAATCTACACCTTTCCATGGTATAACACAACTTATACAGTCATCTCTTAGTCATAGTGGCTTTCGTTACTACTATCTATTTACTGCCAGACACCTTAATCCCGTAAGAGGCGGCCACAAACAAAACGCCTCCAAGTCACACTGTCCCCCGCCATTTCACTGCCCTGTTCCCTGCTCACACCCCCCCCTCTCATATACCTCTCCACTCCATCCCTCCATCTCATCATTGCTAAATGAAAATCTAAACTCCTGCCATTATAGCGTATTTTATGGCTAAAATACTTCAATACTGCGCACCTGAGTTGGTTTCTGTCAACAACGATGGAGCATTAGCTGCGGTTTCTGATGGCTCTGAGGGATTCGAAGATGTGACCCTATTCGAGGTGGTGGAGATCACTAACTTTCAACCCCCAAGCCTCAGAACCCCTTACTTCGGGCTCATCTCAGGTCTTGAAATAGTTTGTGTTGCTTCCTTATTGTGCCTTTTCATCACTTTCTAATAACCTAATCTTGCCTAAATGTGTTGAATACCATAACAGTAAGTATTTAGTGGGTAGAAAGTGCTGCAAAAGGCAAAATTTAGGTTTACAAGTGCGGTGCCCAGTATCAATTAGGATATATCCCATAGTTTTGTGCTTTCATTATCGCATCATTCTGTTATCACTCACTAGACATGGTACGGTACCAATTATGCACAATTACCAAGGGATCACTGTATTGTTTTTTAATTGCCAGGCCTACTACAACAAATGCAAGTGGTATGCTGGGCCTTTAACATAAAAATTTCTGCTATGCTGATGAATAGATCTTTATCACCGTACAAAACCTTCATATGTCCCCATCTAGAAGTATAGTGTACAGATCTGATCACCCCAACTTGAACTGGACATGAAAATTCTTGAAGACACCCACAGACAAGCAACTGTATGACTTTTCTATCACTACTTCAATGGTCACTGCTCCTCAGAACTGTCTGCTTGCATCCCTCGACAGGCACGTAGTACCCATCTAGCAACAAACTCTCATCCTTTTTCTGTCCATCTCTCTAATGCAAGAGTTAACCGTTACCCCCAGTCCTTCATTTATGCAACAGGTCAACTCTGGAACTGTCTTCCTCTGTCTTTATTTCCTACTTCTTATGATCTCCAGTCTTTCAAATGCAGTGTGTCCAGGCATCTCGAAATGAAAGGTTCTTGAATTTGGCTCTCATTTGTACTGGAATTATTTATTTTTTTTCCTTGGAAGGAATGGTTTGTGAGCTCTCAGGCTTTGGATCCTTCTTTCTTGCATCAAAAAAACATAAAAAAAAATTGCCCCAGATTTTTGTTCTTATGCAGCTTATTTCACTTAGATAAATGGCAAAAAAAGGACAATGCTACAGCTCTACATCCTTTCCCAAGCAATTCACTGTGACCAGCACCATATTCTACTGTTAATCTCTTGCTACAACTCAGCATTCAAGAGAGAGAGAGAGCAATTTTAGGCCAAGTTAAAAACAATATAGCCATTCTAGTGTTAATTTCTTCCTACACATTTGCATTCAAGAGAGAGGGATGGTAATTTCAGGCCAAGTCCGATTAAGAACAATATATATTTTAGCACTGATCTCTTCCTACAACTCAGCATTCAAAAGGGAGAGATGGCAATTACGAACCAAGGTGGACTCCAGCCTTGAATGGACCAAGGTATGAGGAGTGACTGAAGAAGCAAGGCATCCCAAAGCTCACTAATGCCATCATGGAGACACGAAAGAAACATTTAAGATTACGGCAAAAAAATGGAAACTGTAAACAATTTTTCCACCAGGACAGACACAGTGATATTAGCTGGCACAGGCCCATATTCTCGTTGTCAAGTAAGGAGGCTCCCTAACACCTTTTCTTTAGTGATTTATTTTCCTAACCACTCATTAATATCCCTTGGTTTGCTTCTTATGTCTTTTCAATATCAACACAGATTGCATGACACACAAGAATAAAGTAACAAAGCCGGTTCTAAAATAAATCAGTAAGGAAGGGGTGTTAATAATCCCCACCAATTCTTCCTTAACAATTTATTTTCCAACCCACTCATTAATATCCCCTGATTTGCCTCTTATGTCTTTTCAATATCAACACAGACTGCATGACACACAATATTATAGTACAGGAGCAGGATCAGAAATAAACTGGTAAGGAAGAGGTGTTAGTAAACTTCCTAAACATACTAGAATACCGCCATCAGACCCAGACTATGCACCATATCACTTATAACCAGACGAAGCACATCATTAACAACCTTAAGCACTCATTTGCCTGTGGACCAGACAACATAAGCAACATTCACCTTAAACACTTTGGACCAAAAGGCATACAAGCATTCACCAACATATCAAACTACAGCTACTCACACAACATAATACCCAACATCTGGAAGCATTATCATCACTATCCCCAAACCCAACAAAGACCCCACGTTACCTTCCTTACATCGCCCCACCACACTCCTCTGCACCCCCTCCAAAGTCACTGAACAACTGGTACTACAACTAGTTACACCTCACACCCCCTAGCCCCATCACAACATGGTTTTAGGCCACTACACTCCACAAACTCTCTTCTTACAGACCTCACACAGAGAGTTTTTGATCGCATGAATTCAGCTAGGCCACCACACAGAACACTCCTTGTCACACTAAACATTAGTAAAGCTTCTGATTCCATCCCCCGCCACAACTTCACAAACCAAATATTCAACACAAACATGCACAATAACACAAAAAGATGGCTGGCAAACTACTTAGCAGGCAGATGGGCACATGTAACATTTGGCGGTTAGACTTCAAACATCAGAAACTTCACAAATGGCGTCCCTCAAGGATCTGTTTTGTCCCCTACACTCTTTAACCTATACATGCATGACATACCCACACACAACAGATACACATAGCTTCCTATGCAGACAACATAGCACTTACATGTACACACCAAAATGCAAACACAGGCTCAAAATAGCCCCAGCCAAATATACTGTGACCCTTCTCACAAACTGGACAGCAGAACACAATCACATTCCACACCTCATCATAAACAACATTCCCCTACCACACACACACACACACACACACACACACACACACACACACACACACACACAAAATCCTTGGTGTAACATACATCAATGTCATTTAAACAACATCACAAACATTCATCCATCCATCATCCAATCCTACATTGCCCCATGAGGAGCATAAATAAAATAACACCAAGACTCAATGCCTTGAGGTCAATTACCCATACAACATTTGGACACAACAAAGAAACCACCACCACAGTATACAAACAATATATATGTTCAGTAATGAATTATGCAAGCCCTGCTTGGGCTCCTAACCTCACTAAAACACACTACAACACTCTACACAACATACACTTCTTGAGAGCTCTATGGGAAAGCCTGGTCTCGGCCGTGGCCTTCCTTAGGGACTCAGGGCTGATCAGCCAGACTGCATAAGGAAGCGACTACTACTACTACTACTACTACCGCCATCAGTCTATCCGGCTAAATCAAGACCATGATTAAGGGTATAGGTAAAGGTAGGGGGAGATGTCATGAAGCACGTAGCTATGGTGCTCATCTCTGTAAATTTAGCCCTTGAGCCTGCGATGAGTTTTTCCTCTTATACCTAAGCATACAATGCTACTGCATCATCCAGGTTATCACAGTTACTTCCCACAGATGTTACCATTCCAAAAAGTGTGGATGGACACCTGAGTCAAGTGATGCCAGCTTCCCGCACCAGAATAAATATCACCAAATACCACTTCACATATGGAACTGGTGACCCTTGGATCGATCTACCCCAGAGCAATGTGGATGCAGACTCAGTAAAACCAATATAAGAGAAGGTACAGTAAGTATACAGTGATGAAAGATCTGGAGGTTCATTCATTCATTTGTTTTTGAAGGCTCCAATATGCCTGCATGCACCAGCCTTGGTCACCTAATGGCAGCTCTCCATGCTGCTCTACCTCCAGCAGCTTCCCTATTCAGTCCCTTAGCCCTAACATCATATTCACTGACCTTGTCCGTCCAAGGTCTTTTTTGGTCAACCTCTCGTAACCCTGCTCCTAACAATAACAGTTCTCACTTTCTGCATCCAGTTAATATTTTTATCCTGTAAACCCTCACTTTACCATACCCCGCTAGACTGGAGATTGNTCTCCATTCTGCTCTACCTCCAGCAGCTTCCCTATTCAGTCCCTTAGCCCTAACATCATATTCAATGACCTTGTCCAAGGTCTTTTTTGGTCTACCTCTCGTAACCCTGCTCCTAACAATAACAGTTCTCACTTTCTGCATCCAGTTAATATTTTTATCCTGTAAACCCTCACTTTACCGTACCCCGCTAGACTGGAGATTGGATTTAATGAACACTTTAAGGCCCCCAGACAAACCACGGTACAGAACAGATACCGTCCAGTACATGAGAAAAACCACGCAGACCTACTGGACAACTCTGGGCCTCCTAGATACTTTTTGGCATTTAACGTATACTATCCATTACCCGGGGCTTATGACACAGGCCTACCAGATCACTCCCAGTGCGTGGAGTGACTTAGAACAGTTAACAATGCTGGTG
The DNA here is from genome assembly GCA_018397915.1 of Birgus latro. Lineage (NCBI taxonomy): Eukaryota > Metazoa > Arthropoda > Malacostraca > Decapoda > Coenobitidae > Birgus > Birgus latro. Next base: position 11,674 of record JAGKTI010025271.1, read on the forward strand.
GCATTTTTCTACCACCTGTTTGGGCTAGTCATGATGAAGTGCTACGACAAGGGTGGGTAATTTTTGGCCAAGTTAGTGTAAAATGGGCATAGCTTGCAGTGGTACTAGAGTATGCTATTATACTCATTTATTTGACAAGGGTGTGTAGTTATGGGCCAAGTTAGTGCACAATGGGTATAGCTTTCATTTTTTTGTACTAGAATATGCTATCATATTCATTTATTTTCCAGCATGTGCTTGAAATCCTGATCCAGAGACCATCACTCTTACTGGATAACTGGCTTTGTTGGATTAGGCTTCCCACCACATGGTCCAGTACAGAGATGGTCTACTGTACATACATATAGTGAAAGCCCTATTATTCAGCAGCTGATTATTCGGTAGATCCAATATTTCGGCAGATGTTCGGAATCATCTACGCAGTCCAAGAAGTGTTATCTGTGACTTGCAGGCTTAGTGTTTCATTACACTTGTATACGTTCACTAGTTTCTATACTTTTCAGATTCAGGTATAGTACTGTATTAATTACAAGATTTGCACAGTATCATAAAGTACAGTGACCGCCCCCTCCCCCCCAAATTAACAAGGGTTACGTTCCAAACCCCCTCACTAATTCTTGAAATTCACTCATTCTTGACGCCTTCCTGAAAATGACATTTACTGCCATAATTGTGTAGCTCATGAACCACTGATACTGTTATGCATTACCCATAAATAAACGCTACTTGTTAAATCTGTTTCCCCATTGTTTTTAGATGTATGGCTGTACCTGATAATTTAACCCAACCTAACCTAACCCTAAGTGGGAAAAATACATAAAATAAACTGGAGGAATATGAATTGGTGAGGCCTTTCTGAAGAAAGTTCACCGTTTGTCATAGCTCACAATAACTCGATGTCACTGACACCGGTACAATAAAGGATTGTTCAATGCCGGGGGTTATGAAGGGGTTAATGGAATACTTTACTGTTTGCATCAATATTTTCTCTTTCACATAAACACAAAAACAAACAAAAGAATGAGCGCTAACTATACATTAAACTTTCATCCGAAAGACTTTACTAATTCATATTCCTCCAGTTTATTTTATGTATTTTTCTGATGATTTTATTTTGTGTTTGGAGAGAGTACTGTATACAGAACTCACTCAAAACACATTTGTAATCATATAAGTAGTGATAACAGTGTTCACCAATATAAATGATGTACTGAGCAGGTAGGTAATATTCCGTATCATTCCGCCCATCCAAGAAGTGCTATCAGTGACTTGTAGGCCTACTGTGTCATTACACTTGTATATGTTCACTAATTTATACTGTACATATTTCAGGTCCAGGTATAGTACTGTATGGATTACAGTATTGTACAGTATCACACAGTATAAGTACTCTCTTCAAACAAATCTGTAATACCATAAGTGGTGATGACAGTGTTCACCATTACATATAAGGAACTGAGTGGGTAGGTTTTTTTATTATTCGGCAAATTCAATTTCTCGGCATCAGCCAGGTCCCGTAGATGCCGAATGATAGGACTTTTACTGTAAATGCTAACCTGCGTGAACTGGTAATTCTTACGGGTTTTAACCTTGTCTATCTATCAATCTACTGCCTGGTGCCTGAATCCTATACGGGGTGGCCACAAATTACTTCCATGTCGCCCTATCCCCCGCCAGTTCACTGCCCTCCCCCTAGGTCACCCCCTCCCCCTCTCTCATATACCTCTCCACTCCTTTTCACACCAGTAATTTAATCTTTATTTTACTCTTGCTACCACTACACAACTGTATTCAGCTTTACGGGCCAACCTTTGCTGTAGTGGGATTAACTAGGGCTGCATCTACCCCTTTACTCCAAAGTCTCTCAAAAACTATATAAATATGATAAAATCTCTCACAAGCTGAATGAATATACAGTAAACTCTCAATTATTTGTCGTCACAATATCAGACGCTGTTGACTTGGATCTATTAAAGTCATATCCGGCAAATTTATGCAACATCCGGCACCGAAACGGGATGTAACTGTCGGTTGTATGCAACATCTGGTGTTGAGGCGTATCAACTGGCTATCAGTAAGCAAACGGTGCTGTATTACTGTACTGTATCATTACCTGATTGTATTTTATGCTTAATTTTCATCTTTTACTCCTGGGAAAGTTTTCAGGATGGAGGGTCGAGACGGATAGCAACGCAATATCCATCTTGACGCTGAATAGTGAGCAGATGGGAAGAGGAGGGCACTATGCAATTTCCGGCATTTCATCCAGCATTGTAAATAGTTTCCTGGCTTACAGGAAACCATTGGGCTTGTCACTCAATGTAAAGCCACCTGGAAAGGAAAGAAGAGTAATAAAAAATGACAGGAAAGAT
>JAGKTI010025272.1:0-14045 GCA_018397915.1 Birgus latro
AGTAATAGTAATAGCAGCGCTATTACTAATAGTATCTGAGCATGCCAACCAGGCAAAAGCACTATCCTATATGTAGTTTGGTGGTTAGTGAGTAGGCTAGTATCAGTGTCGGCAGACACCCTGTGTAAGGATGGCTCTGACGTCCTCATAAACCCAAACAAATACTGTATAATCAGCAATTCCTCAAAACAGTGATATAACATTTTCTTTCTTAAGTATCTAGCCTAAGTACTCATGTTTTTCCAGCATCTCCTACATCAACTAAAGCAAAATGTTAACAATGCTAAAGCACAATCGCCAAAAATCTCGATTTCCTCATATTTTTCTTTCTTCTTTCTGCTACTTCTTCTTCTTTTCTTTTTTTCTTTTTCTTGGCCCCCCTCTAGCGCTAAAATAGAAAAGCAGCTCACCTTGGCTTTTACACAGAGGGGCTTCAGTCTCACTGCGTGGGATGCACGATAGACTTTACCTTCAAAAGGTCAAAGGTGATAGGTTGGAAATAGGTCAATTTTCATAGTTTTGATCCAGTTTTGATCTACCTTTATAGAAGAGTTGAGGGTGAAAAAAGGATGAAGCCATTCGATTTTGAGAAATATCAGTCAAAATTAATGGTCACAGGACTCTAAAACTTTCGACCCTTTAACTCATTCGGAATAAACTTAGTGGAACGGTTTAAGGTCAGCCTGAGATTAAATTATTCAGTTTCAAGAACAATAGACTAAAGGTCAAGATCACACAGCAATTTGAGCTCAAAAGCTTTTGATCAAATTTAGGTAAATGGATGGGTTAATTGCCATGCAAAGATAGTGTATTTCAAGTGGGTGAACACCTAGTCAAAATCTTATTTTGTTCAGCAGAGCCTTTTCGAACGGGAGGGCCATAGTCAGATGTTTTATTACTCCCATCACTTCTCTGACGCTCTTAAGCTGAATAATATGCAAAAATCTTTAAGCCCTCTCGTATAGAGGCTTTGAAAATCAGTAAAGCAAGCATAAAAAACATTTTATAAAATTATTGAAGACGTATGACAATGCATCAGAAACGGTCGGAACAAGATTGAGGTAGTATAAAGGCAGATATTCCAATCCCTCGCATTTTGGAAAGTAACAGATATTAAATGATTTTGCTTTGAAATTCACAGCACATTAATGGAAAAGGCCGAAAAGCGCCAAACTGGGCTCCAAAACTGTATATCTCTGAGACTACTAAACCTGTAACAGAACTGCACATAATTTTTGGAAATCATATGGAAAAGTAACAGGCGTCACATACGTGGTTTTTCTTAAACTTTGCCCCCATATAGCTTAAAAGGCCAAAAAGCGCAAAAATAATCAAAAGTCAGCTATATTGAAGCTTCTTCAAACTACGGCAGACCTATGCACATTGTTAGAAAATATGACACACTCAGAGGCGGCAGCACCTGCACATAACAAATGGCTTCAGGGATAAATTTTGGACTTGACCTATTGCTCCCAGACTTGAATCCTCAACGCTTCCACAAAAGTTGATCCAAGTCCGATCATAACTGCTAAAGTCGACCTTGCAATGTGACCCTGACTTATGATCTTGTCTTGTGAACCGAGCCCTGACTGAGTGTCCTCACAAGGGAATCCCTGCGTTTTTGCCTTAACCTGAGCCTCCCTCCAAGTTTTGTCTAAACAGGATAAACATTTCTTCTACTGAATTTGTTATATGACCTTGACCTTTGACTTTGCCCCTTGACCTTAACTGCTGACTGAATGTTCTTAAAATCGGAGCACTTCTTCCATCCCTTTCCTTAAAGACTTCCACCAAGTTTGGTCTCAATCGGAAAAATAAACTGGTTATACTGACCTTGTGATGTGATCTTCACCATTGACCTTGCCCTGTGGCCTTGGTCTTTGAATAATTGTTCTTAAAATCGAATTCTTTCCACTTTTCCTTATCATGACCCATCTCCAAAGACCGGCCTAAATTGGATGAAAATTGCTTGAGATGACCTTGCCATGTAACTTTGCTCATTGACCTATTGTTATGAAAAACAATAGACCAATCCCATGGCCAACCCTCAACCCTTCCACCATGTTTGGCTAAAATCAGATTAAAATTGCTTATTTTGTTCACACACACACACACACACACACACACACACACACACACACAGTAAAACAATACTACGCTCTTGCTTCGCGAGGCCAGTGTAACAGCAGTGAGCTTGCTAGCACGAATGTATGCCACAGCGTTGACGCCTCTCATCTTCTGTACGAAAAAAAAAAACTATAAAAGTAATTGTGTGTGTGCGCGCGTGCGAAACTTGCAAGTCATCCTGTATATTGCCCAAGCGTGGTGGCAGGGTGGGAAGGGTGGTGGGCCGATGGGTGGGGTAGGTTGGTAGCTGAGTAGATAAGTAGAATATGTATAAATATATATAACAAAAGATACCATACTGAAGTGGCACAGATTGTTGCTGGCTACCGAGCTGTGATATGAATTCAAAGAGGGAAATTTCTACAAAAGAATTGTGGAGATTGGCGTAAATAATTGTGGGAATGGGCGCTTGTCACTTGCTTGTCTAATTTAGTCGTCCCGAGAGCTGCCTAGACTGACTATTTTCTCTCTTTTCACTCTTTTACTTCTATTTTTAACAAGTGATGAATTATATGTTTCTAGAACTACTTAAGTTCTGGAATATCTTTACAAATGTTGTACTTACTATTTCCAAACGTCATGCTCAGTTTAGAAAGGTACCTAGCAGCACAAGAATTCCTGAAGGCTACGTGTACCTTTAACTTGCAATATTAAACATCTTTCATTAAGTGAATGAAATTATCTAGCTGTTCCAGAACTTAAACCAACAAAAGACTTCACCGGTTTCAAGGGCTTAACTCTTGCGATTGAAGGTCTCCCTGACACTGAGGAAAGTTGTCGTGCTATAGAAAACACACTTCATCATAAATTCAACCACAATCTGTTGGAAAAATTCTTGATAAGCAAATATTTAACTGCAAAAGCAATTCTGAAAACGATAGTCACTTCCCATAATTTGAGCAAACGAGGAAGTTGAACAAGGTTTGTACCGAATATGAAGCCCAAGAGTCTTTTTGTGTTACGAAAAGGCAAAGGATCAACTTTGTAAGTTGCTTTCTTTGTAATGTCAAGCACTTTGTCTAGGAAGGACCTAGGGAACTTTAACTGAAAGCTAGTGATACAAATATGTTCAAATTATTCGTTACGAAGAGCACGTAAAATCATTGGCGATAGTATAACCGACTCCATCAAGATGTGCAGAAGGAGAGTAATTACATGAACGATTATTCTTGTGTGTTCTGCGAACGTGGTGTTGGCGCAGATACTCCTCTCCTCAAACCTTTAATTCACAGTGGTTACCTGATGTTATAGCACCTTCGTGGAATTGAGTGTTCTATAAATCGTGAACTTATTGTAAAGGTGTAATCTACTGTGTGAGTCAGGCAATCCAAGGGTAGGATATTGCAATAATTTTCTGATTCCATAGTAAATTCACTCGTAATGGAAGATGCTAAGCTATTAGCCAGTGGGAGAAAGTCTTAACATTTTTCATAACAAGGCCACGTAATCTGGACCACACTGAATTACCTGACTGAATGATCCTGCACAGTCTTTTCTCAAGAAAACACACAAGCACAAGCGCAAGCGCAACTACACGCAACTACAAAACTATTCTCCCCCCCCCCCACACACACACACTGTTTGTGGTACAACTGCGGTCAGGAATATCAATCCTCTTTTAACACGAACCATTATGAAACTCGTACACATTATCTTGGAAAGTCTGCTGGGTTCCGAAGAGCTTATTAGTAGTTATCAAAAATTACTGTTCACTCTCCCTGTATTTATCGTAGGGACGTGGAACGATATTAGAGTCCGCAATAGTACGTTCCATTGCCAAAGCCCGTAGAGAAGCGTCGGCGAACTTTTGGTCATGGCTGTACAACCAGATAATTAAGAGACAAATGAACAAATATAAATATATAAATAAATAGATAAAGCGTAATATGACTAGAACGAAGCCATTAAGTTTTGTCACTAAGGAAAATCATGTGGTACTGAACAAGATCAAGGCGAATGAAATCAAACAGAGGGAAGTAAACGGACGCAAGACAAAAAATGACACGAATAAGAAATGCACTACAAAAATTACTGTTATTCACTAAGCAGATATGATAGAGAGGGTGTCGACTCAAGGTAAAAAGAAAAAACATTATGACATTCAGCAGAATATTGAGGGCTGTCGAAAAGATGCATATCTAAGTCGAATCCAACAACACTAGCCGAAAAGGGTCTCTCACCGGACATTAAACAGTCATGTGTAAGCCGTGTTTGGCCTTGAGCAAGCGTGCAAACGCAGTTCCCCACGTCTGCTGGGGTGGGAAGAGAACCAAGGAAAAATGGTAGGCTTAACGAAATTCAGGTTATTAAGGTAACAGAGAACCATTTGGTCTGTCAACTCTATTTAAGTCTATAAGAAAGATTGGAAAATATTCTCTTGTCGGGACCAGGCAGGAAGAGGCCGAAACTGACATCGCAAATCGGGCAAGGGAATCTAGCCTCTCATTACCACAGATACCACTTTGATTGGGTACCCAGCGAAAGGTTATCGATTCCTTCTTCGTGGCAGTCCCTCACAACCACTACTGTATTTTGAGGATTAAGGGGTTGTCAGCAGGAATGGTTCTAAGCGAATGAAGGTCACCAAGGGAGTCTGAAAATAACAAAGGAAGAAAGTAGGGAGGAGAACACATACTATATACCGGCTTAAAGAATATGCAGTTCCGCATGAAAGATACTGGCTGTGACAGACGCTAGTAATAGGAGTCATCAGGGAATAAAATTAAAAAAAAAAAAAGGTGCCGTCGAGGTAATAAAACTATAATACTAGTAGTAATTATCGGTGCACTATCACGCCAAATCGTCAATCACCAATGTTCGCCGTTACTTATTTCGTGATGGGCATAGGTTTCTCCCAGCTTTCTCCACCTACCAATACTAGGTTAGCCTTTCACACCACTCAAGAATTGTTATGTACCTCATTCCTTCTTTCCTCCTTGTCCTTTCAGTGGGCTCATCTGTTTTAATTGATGAATATATTAGAAAAAAAAAAAAGATTACCCAATAAGAAATATTTAATATACCCAAGTGTTGTATCACAGCTACCGATTACTTTTCCTCAGCTAAAATAAGATTTTGTATAGTCTTTCTGTAGACTGAAGAAGTCACGAGACGTCATATTTTAACTACATAACTAATTAATTTCACTCGAAGCATTCATTCTTAACTTCTTGGATGGGGAACTATGGTGAAGCGTAGTTTTTTTTTTTTACAGAATCAAATCTTTCAGAGTGTCTGCCTTAGAGTAATATGCAGCAATCCGAGTATCTGCTACGTGGTGTGGTTGAGAATTTTTAGAATTACCGATATGTATTAAGGACAAGAAAATCATGCAAAAATCAGTACTTACATTTATTTCATCTACAACGTCAGTTATTGTAGAGACATTGTAAAAAGCTTTATTTTCCACTAACGAGTTTAATAAAAAATTTCAATCGTAAATATCTAAAAATTACTAAAATATTCATACATGATTCACCACGAAGTTCACAGACCAAGGTTTCACATGTTAAAAATTCTCTCCAGTTTAAGTACAGGAAGGTCAATACAATTCATGAGTTCTCGCCGATTCTGGAGATCCCGGTGGTGGTGGTGTGTTAGTGTTGTTTTGTTCTGACTGTTGTGGTTGTGATAGTTATTGATATTCTTGTTGGAGCTGCTGTTGGCTTTCTGGTTGTTGTTTCTGTTGATCAGGCTTCTTGCTGTAGCTGTTTGTGTTCGTGGTGTTGGTGTTCGTGGCTGTGATGTGACTCCTGTTATTTGTTACTGTTGTGCTCTTGTTGGTTGTGTCGTCATTGCTACGGTTGTTTGTGATTTTGCTCTTATTGCTGACGTCCTTGTTGGCGGTTTTTGTGTTGAGGTTGTTATGGATGAAGTCGAATGTGGTGTTCACGTTATCGGTATTCGTGTTATTGGTGTTCATGTTGTTGTTGTCGTTGTTGTTGCTGTCCATGGTTGTGGTGGTGTTCTTACTGATGGCTTTTTGTTTATGATGCACATTTTGGTGTTTGTGGTTCACTCCCTGTTGATGATGTTTGTGGTGCACTCCCTGTTGATGAAGTTGGTGATGCTCTCCCTGTTGCTGGTGTATGAGGTGATCTTCCTGTTGGTGATGTTTGAGATGGTCTTCCTGTTTGTAATGCTCGAGGGGCTGTTCTTGTTGATGTCTGTGATGGTCTTCCCGCTGGTGGTGGTGGTGGTGGTGGTGGTGGTGGTGGTGGTGGTGGTGGTGGTGGCGGTCTGGCAGCAGTAGTTGTGGCTCTTCCTGTTGTTGCCGTTGTAGTTGGGAGCGTTGTTGTAGACGATGTTGCTGTTGGTGTGGATGCGGTAGCAGTTGATGATAACCTAACTGTTGTGAATTCAGAGAAGACTGGTATAGATAATGATGGAAGTCGCCCCACCCTTCCTTCCGATTCTCTCCGTGTTGGTGTGAATCCAGGAGAGATTGGTATGAATGCAGGGGAGTATGGAGTGAATGCAAGAGAGACTGTTGTGGATGATGAAGGAAGTCTTGTCTCCCATCCTCCTGAATGCTTCCCTCAGACAGGTGTGAATGCAGAGGAGACTGGTAAATATGACGATACTCGTGCCTCCCCTCCTGACTCTCCTCCTGCTGGTGTGAATGCAGGTGTGGTTGGTGTAGATGCTGCAGGAAGCCATGCCATTCTTCCTGATTCCTGGACATGCGTGATGGTCGTCGGTTTATGAGAAACTGGGCGTCGGTCTGGCCCAGGACGGCGTAGTAGGGGTGTCTGCGGATCAGCCAACTAAACACGGGAGGCACGAAGTTAGGGAACCTCAAATGGAGAAGCCACCACTCTCGCAAGAACGCCCACTCCCACGTGTCTGTTGAGGGTGGAGGGGGTGAGGCACGGTGACAAAGCGGTAAGTAAAGATATAGGAAAAAGAAGAACAGTGTTTGAATATGGAGGGTAGGGGTGGAGTGTGTGTGGAGAGTAAAGTTAATGAAGAAATTAACCTTTTCGTGGTCGACATCTCTAGTATTTATATTCCAACTAATGTCAGACGATCTTTATTCTTTTTAAAATGAACCACAAGGGCGTGGGTGTTTTGAAACATGTACCATTAAGCCATTTATAGTCGGAACAATGGATTATCACTCTAACTTATGCCAAACGCTTTAAGTTAGCTGAGTGAACCATGGGATCCGAAGAGTTTTAGATAGTAACAATATGTAAATGAAAGAAAGATCCGGCAAGGGGAATATCTTAATTTCAAGTACAAAATGAAATTAATGACGTTTTGTGAAGGGAGGATGAGCGACGGAAGGGGAAAGGGTCAGAAAAAGATAAGAAAATCGACAGACTTGGCTCACTCCCAGCTACATAAAATAGTCTGGTGTGAGCTGGACTAGCATATTAGATTTAGCTTGATCGTGAGAGAATTAATGACACCAGTACTATCACTCAGGCTCCCACGACTCACTCAGCTGCAGTAAATCGTCCTGTGTTAACTAGAAAAAAGCGCCAGAGTTGTTCCGCCCATGAGATGATAATACAGTAACAAGATATCAAAAGAATGGAAAGAATGACGGTCAGTGTGATATAATGTTATGTAAAAATAAGGATAATACAAAAAGCAATACTGTAGAGGATTACTGTTTCAAGTAAAAAATACCCAGAGGCTCTCAAATCCGCTTGTTAAATCAGTAGGCATTTACATCGAAATAACTGAGAACCAGAGTAATCGTGAGTAATTAAAGGCTGGAAACCCTCATTCACTCCCCAGTTTTTAGCCTACCTACTGGAAAGAGAGACTGAGGGAAGAGGACGGTGAGAAATTAACTCCGGAAATTAAGGTCATTCATCATCATCATCATCACCACCACCGTCACCATCACCATCACCATCAAGTCTTGTACTTCCCCAACAGTTGCCTTTGCCTTGGGGCCAGGTGTCAGGTCACTCACTCCAGAAATTTTACGGTGACAATGATCAATCGCTCTTCCTTGAGTGGCATTATATGAGCAATGAACCCCAACCAACCCTTGGACTTATAGCCGAATGGACCAAATCCGACTGAGGCGCCTGAACATGCTTGACCACGTGGTGTTCATTGTTGGCTATGTGATTACTTAGCTTAATAGTTTCTTGGAGTACTGGAAATCAGTTGGCCTGCCACTCAGAGTTGGGTCACCTGAAAATGACTCCCATCGAGTGAATGGATGGAAAGCGACTCCATCTACTACGAAATTAAATCAAGCAGGAGTATTAAATCAACGTACTTTTGACTATGTTGTGGATTACTAAGGTGGTTAAACAACACTAGCTCTCATTCACCCCCCCCACCCCCATTCCGTCACCTCTACCCAAGAAAGGAGGGGGAGTAGTGAGAAACTTGTTTTCGGCAAATATAAATCGGTATACAAGAACAATAACCATCTGATGGTGTGTCTACTTTAGACCTTAATTTCAGCTAATCCAAAACGATTGTATTCAGCTGTGACTGAATTATACGAGCCTGAAAATAAGCTTGTCTATCATCCAGTCCTTTAATGTCACATCAGGAGCGTAGGGGCTACTGGTTAGACCATCTAGTCCAGATATTTACCCGTCCCCGCTCCGGAGGGGCTCGGGGTCGGGTATTGTTTTCACTCTGTTTGTCTGTCTGTCCGTCAACAACTTTACGCGAGAACTGCCGGTGCGATTTTGACTAAAATTACAGGGATGTTGGGCTATGACCTTCTGATCAACTGATTAAATTTTGAGCCAAATTGGGCCAAGGACCAGGCTGTAGGCCTAAAAAATGTTACAAAAAAGTTTTTTTCGTAATAACTCCATTCAGATTCGTCGTATCGACGTGAAACCAAAACCTAAATGTGCATCTTTCAAATCTTCATCATATAACATGCCTCATTACATCAGGGGTGTCGCCCTCTAGTTAGCGGTATGGGAGTAAATGTCAGGTGGGTCGGGCCTAAAATTTCAAATGGGCATAAAATCGTCAACTTTCTGCCGATTTACTCCAAATGTGATGTGTAACATCTTTGTCTAGATGTCCTGTTATGTTTATACGTCACCACTAAAATGACTGCCGGGAACGTGTTTGCGGTGCCTTGGCATCGCTTCATGTTTTGTCCAGGTTGTCAGCCAGTCTTCCTTCCTCTCCCAGATTATCTTCATACAAGCTTCTACTTAACTTTATTTAATTTTCCTCCTCATATCTCATGCCTCATATCATTAACTCTTCCTTCATAATTCATACCATTTAATACCTTCTTCATTCCTCATTCAATCGTCCTTTTCATACCTCATACATTATTCAATCTTCCTCATTAAACAGCCTCATACCTTCCTCATACTTCAAACTTCCTCATACCTTACTTCACCTTCCTTCTCATAGTTACCTCATCTCTCATCTAATCATCCTTGCTGTCCTTCATTTCCTGTCCACTTGTCTCCCCTCATACTTCCTTTGTTAGCCACCTTCCTCCTCCATTCCACCTCCTTTTCCTCATGTTTCTCTGTTTCCTCTTTATTGGTTCATTTCCCCTCTTTCCTCTTCCTCCTTCTCCCTCCTACAGCTACTACTACTACTACTTCTACTACTGCTACTACCAAAACTACTACTACTACTACTACTACTGCTACTGCTACTACTACTACTACTACTACTACCACCACCACATACTATTATTACTACAACTCCGCTCGTGCTTACCTTAGAAATTTCTCCTCCTCTGTTCCCCACTTCTCTCATGTTTTCCACCTTTTTCTCTCCTTTTCTCTTCTATTCTCTCCTACATCTCTTCCCTATCTCCCTTTTTACTTGTCCCCACCCCGGAGGGGCTCGGAGACAGGTGTTGTTTTCACTCGGTTTGTCTGTTTGTCTGCTCAGAACTTTACTCGAAAACTACTGGTGCAATTTTGACAAATTACAGGGATGAAGGGCTGATATCTGATCACCTGATAAAATTTTGGGCCAAACTGGGCCAAGGCCTAGGCAATTGGAAAAAAAAAATCGCCATAACTCCTTTCAAATTCGTCATATCGACATGAAACCAAAACCTAAAGGTGCATCTTTCAAATCTGCATCCTATAACATGCCTCATTACATCATGGGTGTCGCCCCCTAGTTAGCGGTAGGGGGTCAATGTCAGAAGGATCGACCTTAAAATTACAAATGGGAATAAAATCGTCAATTTTCACCTGATTTACTCCAAATTTGGTATGTGACATCTCTGTCTAGATATCCTGTTGTAGCTATACGTCAGCACTAAAATGACTGCCGGGGACGGGTTTGCTGTGCCTTGGCTCTGCTTCTTGACCCTGGAACACATTCGATTTTTTTTTCTTTGTACGCTACCACATTCGTGGTCACTATTGTGTACCAATAAAAAAAAATACTTGGAGTTGTTTTTATTAAACTTACAAGGCATGGACTTAAAATGTACTCTTAACACTACAGTCTGACAGAAAAAAATAAAGTGTAATCCTCCAGGGGTAACTAAAGACAATTTTTAAAATATTAAGTAAAGACTATAGGTACGAGTATAATGAATGGATCCCGATGTCTGTTGACCAGTGGGCAGTGGGGGGCTGTGGGGTGCAGCAGGCCGACTCCAAGTCTCCTGGCAGAAAAACATCGATTTTGTCCATACACTAAATGTCTAGTACAATAACACATTCGTGGACACTTTTATAGCTCACACCTGTGTTATATGAAAAACCTAGCCAAGGTGCGCGCACCAACTACCTTCACCCGACACAGCGCATCATTTTAGGATGTTACTGAGAACACCACCCACTTGGGCCACATAGGAGGCAAGGGCCATGTGGCCAAAGTTTGCGTGGGTCACAATAATGTCCTCGAATGCGTTCCAGAAGGAAACCAGTTGCTCACCCCTCAGGGGCATTATATAAACAATAAACCCCAAACACCGCTTGGATTAAACTCTTGTGAGCACCGTCCGGTTGGAGCCACTACACCAAAAGGCATCCTTTGGTTACATAGTTATTACCCAACGTAATAAATGGTTTTCTGGGCTACAAGAAAACATTTGTCTTGTCACTCTGGGTAGTGTTAGTCTGTGAATAACACTACATTAAATGGGCTGATATTGGACGCCCCACACGTACTGTTGTAATATTTGGCAAAATGTTAAGCCAGCTAAGCCTCAGAGATTGAATATACTTAAGTCTACAGTATATGACACAGTGTTTATTCCTTATTTTTGTTTTTATTTATGTATTTTTTTTGTCTTTCTCCCTCTAGACGACTCAGTTTAGGAGTGTTCACACAAGAAGGGTAAAATAATACGTTTAAGTGCTTAATGTTAGCACTAAATAAGTCATTATTTGGCATCCTATCCCCACCTGCAATTTCTGGAGAAAGGGAAGGGATAAGTGGAAATTGTACTCTTTAAAAAGAAGAATATCAGTTAAGTTTATTTTTGGAGAATAAAATTAGTGGAAGAATAATGATCTTCTTTACTGTGATAACTTTCCCATTTCATTCTGGCTACGACTACACTTTAATATTCCTTTGTGAGGGTCTCTGGTGGAAGAGATTAATAAAGGGTGTATAATAACTCCGCTTGAAACGCTTCCCGTGATCAAATCGTCAGAATATATCAAGAAAACTAAAAACGAAAAAAAAAATAATGATTGGGCTCATCCCCATGTCACTTTGCCCCTTAGCTAATGAGGAGGGTGGGTAGGGGCAGGGGGAGGAAATTTTATCAAAGTAAATCGAGAAAACTTGCTAGATAAACTTAGTCCATTCAGTGTGACAACGTCTTTATTTTGGGCTATTCTTGCTGTCTTCGGGCAATTTCATTCAGATTATTTATTATTTAATTAATATGCTGGAGGGGTTTGGATGTAAGTGGTGGCGACCATCATCCACTCAGCTGATGAAGTGCTGTCTACTTCTCTCATCACCTTTAACATTCTTTTTCTGTCTGCTCTCTCCTTCTCCTATTTCTCCTATCCTTCCAGTCGCTTTTTATTACTCCCATTATCCACTTCAGGTGACTACACTGAGTGAAAACCAGAATTGTTTTCTGTAACCCAGGAAACCATTAACAGCGCTGAGTAGTAACCATATAACAGGTGATATGGAACCTAGTATGGTGTCCCTGTTAACTAGATGGAGGCGCAGATGCGGTATCCACTCAGGAACCGAACCTCCACACATCCTCGCGCCTCTCTGTGGAGGGGCTATCTACCGAACAGATACGGAGGCGGCTCTTTGTCCGCGGTCGATTGGTCTGCTCGGCCAGACAAATTGGGGCTGCTAAACAGCAATAACTGGAGGCGTTAAATAAAACCTTCATTAATCCCTTCACTGTTTGGGCACTCTCCTTAAAGGAGTAAACTGTCTGGTAGCAGCAAGACTATAATAAGACACCGTATCGAAAAAATATATAAATAAATAAATCTGTGTTACTATATTCAATTTATATTCACATGATTTTATTCAAGACTACTAGAGCTCTAAAAAATTACATACACAGCCTTCATGCAGCCCTTCACTATGAGGGTGTCTCCAACTGAAAATCTCGCACGAGCTGCAGCAAAATAAAAAAGACGTGCTAGGGCTAAGGGGGTTAAGTATGGAAATGAAATGAGAGTAGTGCAGTATTAAGGCTCTTCAACATACGGAGGAAGTGGATGCAAGTTTGGAGGACTCCACGTGATAGGAAGGTTATGAGTTTTGATAGAAATTCTTCGAGATATTAACTCCCTCATCAAGGGGACGTAATTCTGTAGTCCATTTTTGCTGCAGTGAGACTACCTAATAACTGAGGACACCCCACTACTGTAGTTTTTAAAAAATTACTACATTTATACCCTCTAATTCGAAATGGCCATCATATTGTAAGTAGAAGAGTCTAGAGATGTCTACAAAAAATAACCCCGGACTGAAGAAGTTAGTAGTATATGCAATGGTACATTTCTGTTACGAACACCTCAGTGCGCATGTATCAGTACATTAACGAAAGTACACAGTGCTCAGAGAGGCGTGGAGTTGATAATGCATACGTGGAGGAATGAACCTAGGTTCTTAGGGACGGGAACATAATCCCTTTTAGGTGTAAGAGAGCGAAGTTAGGTAAGATTCCTTAACTTCAAAGTAAATAAAAGCAAACGACCAGGAAACGCTTCTGATATCGTTATATAACCCAAAGTTCCACTAGTTCTCAGAGAATCGAACAAGTACACTCATGGCACAAAACATTAACTTCGAGTGGTGCTTTTAAACACTAGACAAGCAGGCGTCTAGCACTAACGCTACAGATAAATAGAAATACTTATGAACGGGACAAAACTTGTGTAATTGAGATGGGTAATTAAAGAAAAAGCCTTGCAACGCAAGACAGAAAAAAGAAAGAAAAGCAAAGAAAAAAGGATGAAGGGAGAAAACCTGTAGTATACTATATTGGAATGTAGCAGACTAACAACAAATTAACAATGCAGGAAGCAGGAAATAGTCTTACGACGTTTAACTAAGGTGACTGATGAAAGCATACATATGCAAACAGAAAATAACATATCTGTGATGCAGCATACCAAGAAACAAATGTATGGAAATAAAGCAGAACCTATTTAATTATGTAACTGATCATCTCTGTTCACTCGTCTGCCAGACCACACATTAAGTGAAGTCCATTAGCTGGGGCAGTTAATGCACTTTCTTTGTGGTTATTAATTTATGGTTATTAATTTACCAAACTCATCATTCTGACTTTCTCAACATCGTTGCCCTGAATGTCGTTCTCTGAGTGATTTGTCTCACTGACCGCTTTGTTTCAGGGTGATCGGTACTTGCAGACAGATTTTATTTTCACGAACGCAAAGCAATTCCATTCGGCTAATGGAAGGACCTTGCATGGAAAGTATAAAAACTTGCCTCGTTTGTCCCTTTCGGCGAAGCCGTTTTTGGAGGTTCTGTTT
>JAGKTI010025273.1:0-14044 GCA_018397915.1 Birgus latro
TACTAGAAATAATAAAGTGTGGGTGTGTATATGAGTAAGAAATGACAGAATACCAGCGGCGAATTAGTGTGAGTGGGAGGCTCGTACGCTCTTGTATTATACAATGTTTCAGTGTTTTTTTTTTGGGAGTATGGATTCCAAACTACTTGGAAATCATTGAATAGTTTTTCTAGTGTTTATATCTGGCAGTGGTATTCATATTACGGGAAGTTGGGAAGTGTAAAGTGGTGACTTAGTTACCCAACTTCAGAAGTCTCCACAAGTCCTATGGTAGTAAACGAGTGCCAAAATTACATCCCAGGAGAAAGCTGACTGTATGTGTCATAAGCATTTTTAATTATAATATTCTAGGACTAATAACTGCTTTTTGGCAAATATTTAAAAAAAGTCAGTCAGAGCGCAGATTTGCCCCGCAGGATGGGCACGGTGGGACTCTGACAACCCCGCGGTTTAAGGGTTAAGTCGTCCATAAATATCGTTGAAAAGTTTCCTAGTGTTTACATGACTGAAGAACTTTTTAGGGCTGTCTTTGCATCGTGATGTCACCCTGATTTCTTCATTTCTTTTAGCCAACTTTGTCAGAGTTTTCACTGTCTTGAAGGAGCCCAGATAATTCTGGCCCTGGCTGCTTTTTGCCTTCTGGTATGCAGCCTTGTTTTTATTTCAGTGACTATTTCAATACTAAATCATTTTGGATGAAATGAGTTTGGCTTTGCAGATTTAGAGGATATGAATGCAACCTCTCTTTCTGAGAACTGCTCTTCAAATGAGTGATACAGTGCATTAATGAAAATCCCCTTTAGCTCAAGACTCACAAAACTCTTTCTCAAACTTGCAAAGTTTGCTAGACAGTAATCTAATTTTCTTTAACGAGGCTGAGCCAGTATTTCACAAGAAATAAGGAGAGAGACTAGGACTGTAGCACCAGTCGACCAGGGCAGTACTCCCGAGGTGGATGGCAAGCTGGTGATAGGGAGAGCTGGAACTTCCATTTCACCAACCCTCAGGACTCGATCCTGACAATCTCCCTTTGCTGGACTTTTTTTCGTACATTGCTCTGGCATCGCTGCTCCCTCTTCACTGTGCCCCTCGTTCTCTTTAGCAAAGGGCGAGACTGTCGTGTTTCACGTCGTCCAGACGTCGAAGGGTCCCGAGGCTAGGGGCATCACCGGGCCGGGAGGTGCTGCTGTGAAGGGCGTTGTAATGTCGTTATTACGCTAAGTATAATCGAAAGACATGTAAATAGGTGATAACAGATATATAAAGCGGAAAAGGGTATAATGTTAGTGGAAAAATATTGTGTTACTTGAAAAAATTAAATGCATGTTGAAACAACAGTCATAGCGAGTGCACTCACTATGCACTCGCAAACATGCACTAACATTATGCTAAATATCATTGTAAGGCATGTAAATAGGTGATAACATTTACATAAATTGAAAAAGGGTATAATGTTATTCGAACAGTATTATGCAAGTTGAAAAAAATGAAATGTATGCTGAAACAAGAATCATTTACGACCAATTTGGCCGAACTTGCTATGCTCACGCAATGGAACTATGGTTATTTCGCCTATATTTTTATATGAAATCCAATATATTGTTGTAGTACATGTTTCTTTGTTCCAAATCGATAAATGTAAACCTGTTGTGAGTGGTTTCCCATAATAATATCTACCGTAGAAAACGTGACAGCAGTACTTGACACTGACAGAATATGGTACCAGGTGTACGGGGGCTTACCTATTTAGGGCACTTTTTGACCCAGGTGGCCACTTTCTTTGTGATTTTCCATTGTTTTTCACCAATAGCGGAGGTTTGAGCCAAAAAAAAAAAATTCCCAAAATTGGTTGGGCCTGTGGGAGAGGGGTCAGTGGTGGAAAATCGGTTGGGACGTGACTGGTTAAGTTTAAAATTCTGAATTGGTTTTACAATCTTGACCATAGATTGCAACCATGGTAGGAAGCTGGAAATGAAAAGATTTAATACCAGCAGGTGACAATATGTTCACTTATTTCCACCTGTAGCAGACTCCCCATGGATGCTGTTACTACTGGAGTGAGTGACAACTGGATATGCATTTCGAACAAATACGAAGGATCTCCTCGCTTATGTGCAACAAGGTCATTGAGTCACTAACTTATCCATGTAACTCCCCTTTTCATCACTCTACTTCTCTACCTTCCTTTCAAATCAGGTGCTGTCTCATCTCTCTCTCTCTCTCTCTCTTTTTCTCTATTGATGGCACTCGTCCACAACTTTGGTCGCAGCTCTGATCTTTCCCCTCACCAATCATCCGCTCCTTTTTTTCACCTCCTATGCACACTTCTCTCACTCCTTCACATGTCATTTTTGTCTCCGTCATCGTGCTCCCCTTCTCCCTAATTCTCCTCCTCGAACTCCTTCTCCTAATATATTCTTCCTTTCCTATAACCCCAGCAAAATCTATCTGTCTATCTATTGCCAGAAGCCTTAACCCAGTAACATATTGCTTCCACGTCGCCCTATCCCCTGTCATTTCACTGTCCTGCTCCCATTTTGTACCCCCCTCTCTAATATACCTCTCCACTCCATCCCTTCAGCTCATCCTTGGTCTCCCCTTCCTCTCCTCCCCTCCGCCTCACTCACATACAGTACATTCTCCTCGTCAGTCTCTCACTCTCCATCCACTCCACGTGGCCAAACCACCTCAGTGTGTTTCTCCTAACGCTTCCTATCACATCCACATCCACAACACAATGCCCCTTCACTTCCTCATTTGTCAGTCTGTCTCTCCATGTGACTCCACATGCCCCTCTCAGATAACTCATTTCGACTGCTCTCACTCTTGACTTGTGTCCCTCCAACAACGTCCAAACTTCACTTCCATACATTAGAGCTGATATCACAATACTGTCATGCAGTAACCTTTTCACTTCCATGCTAGTTCCCTGTCTTTTATCACTGCTTTCAAGGAACCAACAACCTTTTTTCCTTGTTTTACCCTTTCAAGCACTTCGCCCTCTAAATTCCATCGTTACTCATCACACTACCCAAGTATTTAAATGCACTCACATTTTACATTTCCTCCTCATCCAATTTCACTGTACATTCGCTGACTTCATTTCTCTCGAACCCCATAACTTTAATTTTCCCTGCATTCACAGATTCCGTTTCTTACACACTCTCCCAAAAACATCCACCAAGCCTTAAAGCACTCCTTCGTCTTCATTTAACACAGTATCATCTGCAAACAACAGTACAGGGAGTTTCCAAACACTGTCCTCTCTCATTAGGGCTGCTCCAACATCCACTGCCCTACCGTGTATCTCTTTTACAACCCCAGTCATATACAGATTGAACAACCATGAAGACATTACACATCCCTGTTTCAATGCAACCTTCAAACAGAAAAAATCACCCAGTTCACTATCCACACACACTGCAGCCAAAGTACCCTCATCATACTCTTCATGGCATTCAACAACTTCCCATCTACTCCATATTTTCTTAATTTTTTCCACAGTCCTTGTCTATCCACCCTGACATATGCTTTCTCCAAATCCATGAAGGCCACATACGTCTTTCCCTTCTCTAGAAACTTTTCCACTAAAGATCTAAGAATGAATATCTGATGTCTACACAACCTCTTCCCACCCTAAAACCTCCCTGTTCTTCTCCAACTAATTCCTCTGTTAAATCCCTAGCTCTGTCAATAAGTTTCCTATCATATATTTTTCCTATTAGCCTACACTTAGAGGACAAATGCCTCTATGATTACCACACACTTGTTTCTCCCTTTTCTTTTGTACGGAGGAATAATTGCACCCGACTTCCAATCCTCCAGGACTCTAGCTTCCTTCCAGGACAATCTGCACATCTGCATTCATTCTACTACTATCTCTCCCCCATGTTTCAGCATTTCACCACACACTATCTCTCCCCCATGTTTCAGCATTTCACCACACACTCCATCTACTCGTGAGGCTTTCCCCATTTTGACTTTCTTCATTGCTTCCACAACTTCAGTCCTACTGATTTCTTCCTTTCCTCTCACATCCCTCCTTCCCCCAGCCATTCTCCAGCCACTTATACTCATATTACTTTCATTCTCTAAGTTCAGCAATTTCTTAAAGTGTTCTCTCAATCTGCTCACTTTTCCTCCCTTCCCCAATAGTAATCTACCATTTTTAGCTTTCACTCCCTGACTAACTTCTTTGACATCCTGCCTAACTCTCTTCACCTCTTTCCAGAACATTTTCTTACATTCCCTCCACTTTACACTCAAAGTCCTTCGAAATTCCTCATCCACTCTCTTCTTACTCTCTCATACTAATCTTTTTACCTCTCTCTTCCTCTCTACAATTAACTCTCGCTTCCGTCTCTCAGCTTCTTCCACACTCCTTTTTCTAATCCACTCACTATATGCTTTCTTCTTTTGTGCCACACCCTGTCTCACCTCTTCATTCCACCTGCACTCCCTTTTGCCTTCTCTTCACCCCACACACCACCTCACATTCTGCAAAGATTTCTTCTGTAAATATCTTGCACACACCATCCACGTTCCCCATCTGCTCCAATCCATATTTACTCAATCGCTGCTCCACTTCTCTCTCATATTCTGCCTTTTTTTTCCATCCACTTGTAAACTTTCCACCCTCTTGTTTCAAACAGTTAAAGTCAAATTACCTTATATGGGACCACTTTTAAGTCGCCGTTGGTTTAAATGAAGAACTTTTGTTGCTAGATGGCACCACCTCAAGTGTCAGCTGAAGGCAGATTTGGATTCTCCATGTCAATTTACCTAATATGATAGACTACCACTTTCATGTCCCAAAAGGCCTCTTTTAACAAATCCATCATAAGCAGAAGAAGAAGTCGAAGAAGAACGCTGGCCACTCACTGACCTGCTGACTACCGCTGCAGGAAAAACTACGTGAAGGAAGAGATTGGGGACGAACCAAAGGATCAGAAGAGGTGGAAGGAGACTTGAGGGGAAGTATGAGTTGCTGGGACTTCAAAGGAGTATAAAGGATGGGAAACATCAACAGACCTGTTGGTCCTTTTGTAGCTGTTTTTCTGGGAAAGGTTATAACTAACTAAACTATTCTGAGTTAAAGACATGTATAAGGAATTAAAAATGGTCACCCCCTCACTCACCCAGCAAATCTTCCAATGGAATCTGGGAGGAAATAGTGACAACCACCACCATGCACCACAGAAAAGCTGCCATGGATATATCAAAGGAAAGTCGGACAGGAAACCATATTCTACACTATGTGCTTACAAGGAAAGTAACATTAAGTCAATAATGATCAGCATCTTCCATTTACTAATACTAAAATTTGTCTGCCACGTTCGACAAGTTTGAGCCCAACCAAACAGTCGATCAAGGTCACTCTGAATTGCCAGCCTGTGTATATATTGTGTTTACTGTATTAGCAATATTAGCATTATCATCGAATTTGGATACTTAACAAATTAAGCCGTAGAATTTCATTTACATGTACTGTAATAAAAATAGAATACGATCTTATACTGACCCCATGACAGTCTTCTGTTAATATCCTTCAAGCCTTATACGTTACATTATTTACAGCTCTTTGTTTATGTCCTATAAGCCAATTTTCGATCCACCGAAGCACATTGCCTATGAAACTGTTATGCTATGTTTTCGAGAGTCATCTCCTTGCTCCTCGAATACGTATGCTTATGCTAGGGTTCTTGGCAAGACCGGGTCAGTGCATACAACTGATAGAACAGGGCATAAAAACTCGGCTGAGACCAAACTGACAAACATATATTAACTAAATTCTCAACTCACAACTCCAGAGCAAGATACAATTCACAACTCCAGGGCAAGATTCGATATTACACAATTACACAAGACAGATGGTACAAACAGATACATATGGACATGGGAGTGTTAAAGCACAGATCACTTACAACAGAACTACAGAATGTAAAGTGAAGTTATGGTATGGCACAAATATTTATAGCAAGATTCTGACACTGAAGTTGTAATATTGCAGGAGTCACTTATATGATAACTTGGGCACTGAATTCACATTACAGGACATGGCACTTATACACTAGTATGGACTAGTCTCTAAATCTTGTTGGGCGAATCACACAGACAGGTCCGGTAGGGAATAAGTCACTGGTCACTGTTCCTCCCGTAGGAGGCACAGGACTTTTGTTGTGGGCCGGGTTCCCCAAGTAGTATCACTGGACGGTGTAGCAGGAGGCCCACCTCGATTCGGACCCCGGTGTGGTGTCTGGGCCTCTGGGCTAGGGCCGAAGAGGGAGAGTAGGCGCACCTGATTGCACCGACTTCTGGGAGTGGAGGCCCAGTCCCCTGGATCGGGTAGGCCTCGCCCAGGGGTCCTTTGTACGCCCTGGAGTGACTGGGGGCTGTGGTCCCTCGCACCTTGAGTTGCCGTCAGGGTGGGACTGCAGCAACTTCTGGTGGGGGAAGTCACTGTCAGGGTGGGGGAGGGGGCAACCTCGGACAGTGGGAGTCGCTGTCAGGATGGGGCTGCGGCGACGTCTCTGTCAGGACTACACAGGCGGGAATGTCCTCGGGAGTCTGGTTGTAGGGCGAGGACTCTGGGACTGCCAAGAGGACCTCGCCAGCACTCCTCCACCAGCAGGTCCTCCAGGGGATCACTTCTGTGGGGAGAGAGGAGATTTCCCACCCAGCCACAGGAGGGGTGGTGGGTTGGGCAAGGGACATCCTCTTCAGGAAACACCCTGGAGACAGAGTGTGAGGAGCGGACGATGGCCCGCTCTGCCTCCCCTGTGCAACCTGATGCCGACATGGAGGTTCCCCTGTCTCTCAGTGCTACAGGGAGAGAGCGGGTAGAGGCCTGCTTTACCCTGCTCCCTGAAGAAGGGAGTGAACCTCCTGTATGTGAGGAGCAGATGGTGTCTGGCTCAGCATCAGTCCCAACACGGATGGTGGCCTGTGTCGCGGCCCTACAGGAGGTGGCAGCTGAGGGGCGGACGATGGCCTGTCCTACTTCAGACCCAACACGGACGGTGGCCTGTGTTGCAACCTTGCAGGGGATGCTGGCTGAGGAGCGGACGATTGCCTGCTCTTCCTCTAACCCAGCATGAATGGTGGCCTGTGCCGCGGAGCTACTCGGGATTGTGAGGACAATCCCACCCCTTACCTGATGAGGGCTGCTCCAGCTGGAGCCAAGGTGATTTCCACTGCGTACCTGGCGCGGCATTGGTTGGGAGTGATTGGACATATGGTAATGGTACAGGTAGGCCGGTCCTGCCCGGAAACACTCCGTGCCTTACCTGCCTCCCCATTGGTTCCTCCTCGGGTTTGGGGCTAGTGTCGTCTTCCTCCCTAACGTTTTCTGTTTCTGCTTGAGTGTGGGGGCTTGTGTGGTCTGTCTTACTGCTTTTTCCCCCATCTGCTTGTTTTTCAGAAACTATGTATCTTTAGTTTCTGAAGTAGTCTTATGTGGGGAATATTATCAGACACTTTTTGAAGATCAAGATAGGCAGTGCTAATGGATGTTCTTTTCATATATGGTGAATATATTGCTGTAGAAAATTAATAGATTCAGAGGGCAAAAGTGATTATTCCAAAACCATGTTGTAAATGTTTGATGAGATTATACTCTTTTAAGTGTTCAGCAAACTTTGTCTCTGCTAATAATTTCCAGCAGTTGGTAAACCACAAATGTTAAACATATTGAATGTTGATTTTCTAGTTGTGATTAGTTGTCTTTTTTTATTAGCATGGTTTACATGTGCTAGCTTCCATTCATGATTCACCTACTAATTCTTTATAATTATTCAAAAGTTCAGCTATTGGCTTTGATATTTCATTCTTTGCTTCCTTCGGTATGTGCAGAGGTGTTTTATCTAGCCCTGGTGTTTTATTCACATTTAACCCTTAAACCGCGGGGTTGTCGGAAGCGCGCCGTGCCCATCCAGGGGGGTAAATCCGCGCTCCGACTGACTTTTTAAAAATATTTTCCAAAAATCAGTTATTAGTCCTAGAATATTATAATTACATGTGCATATGGCACATACCTTCAGCTTTCTCTTGGGATGTATTTTTTAGCACTAGCCAACTACCGCAGGACTTGCGGAGACTTCCGAAGTTGGGTAACTAAGTCTCCACTTTACACTTCCCGATTTCCTGTAATATGAATACCACTGCCAGATATTAACACTAGAAACACTATTCAATGATTTCTAAGTAGTTTGGAATCCATACTCCCCCCCAAAAAATACTGTGAAAGCAATGTAAAATACGAGTGCTTACGAGCCTCCCACTCGCGCTAATTCGCCTCTCGTATTATCATTTCTTATTCATATACACACTCACACTTTATTATTTCTAGTACTTTATTACACTTACAGTATATATATATCTACAGTCCTGTACCGCTTCCCACACAATGTTTAGTAGGGGTAGAGGTCACAGGGGCTTTTATAATGGGCACAAAAGTGGCAGAAATGGAGGGGCGCGACTGCGACGTCCCTCCGGCTTGAAGGACGGCAGTGAACTGAGATGTACGTATCTCGGTAGCCATGAGTTGAAAATATCAGCTGCTAATGTATATGCTAAGAAATAACGTACCATTCCCGTTATATGTATGTATCATCCCCGTTATGTGTATGTATATATGCCCCCCCCCTCTCACTATGTACCCCACTAAAATTGCAGACGTCATCATCGTTCCCAGGCTTGACCAACCAACTAGATACATACTTGTATGTACATTCAGCCGAGGGCTAACTCTCATACGGACAGCTACTGTCTCCGTGCTCCACAATTAAAGGCCGTAAATAGCTACTCCAGGACTTTCATTACATCATCAAGAGGTTGTAACAAACATTTGGTAGCAGCGGTGTCTCGGACCATTGTTTCTGACCGCCTCCTACAGTGTTTTAGTGCCACCAACAACTCCTTGACCCCCGCATCTCACAGCCTCACCCTCTCACCACCTCTCGTGGCGTAATACCGGCTAATACCGGCTCTGCATCTACAGGTGTCCGATTTCCCTCACCAGTGCCATTCTCTACACTGACCACAACCCCACACAGGCCGCATCTGTTGCCACCGCTGCCCTCCGCATCTGTCTTACCATTTCCGACACCTGTTCAAACACCTGTTTATCTCCCGGTGGCCCTCTCCAGCATCTGCCGTTCCCCTGACATTACCCTCTGCATCTGCCACATCTGCCACCCACCAGCTTTGGATCTGCCTGAGGAGACATTTGCCCTCAGCCCCGTCACTCACCCTTCCACCCCTCAGTGCTTCCCATCTGGTCTGGATTAACTGCCCACCACGCCAGCCAACCCTCCTATTCACGTATCGACTCAAGACCAGCAAGCCACTCCACCTCTTCCAAGACTCATCCTACATACCTACTACAAGTCATATTCACAACCAGTCTCATCCATCATGCCCACCTGCCTCTGACGCTGCCCACCATGTGACCTCCCCGTTCACCCCCACTACCGTCTCCCGCCAGCTGATCCACGCTCTCGCCTCTCCTCTCCACTGCCCGTCCATGCCCTCTCCACTTCGTTTACATCTCAGCTGTGTAACTATAATAGTATACCTTCATCCACCCTTTCTTGACTTTCTATAGAGATTATCCTTCTGATTTTCTCTACAGATTGGTATTATTGTCAATATTCATCCCCACCCCCCCTCACTTCATACTCATCTTCACCACCTATCTTTATTACTCATCTCCCATATCACTTTCTATTTATTATGACCCGCATCCCGTCATCTCCATACATTTCCATTTCCATTCTCATGGTACATTTACTCACCTTCATACTGTAAATATAAACATATCCCTACTCATCTCTCATCGTACATTACATCACCACTCTACATGTCATACTTTGCATATATGGAACTTACTTCAACCACTCTCAGCCAAGAAACAACGAATGCTCACACTCCACCCACCGAGGACGATTCCGTGATTCTACGTAGCGGACGCACATACCCACGACGTGACTCCCAGTCTACCACTTCATTACCCGACACTTCATTACCCACCTCCCAACAAACTTCCCCTCCAGATACTATACATCCAGATACCTCATACTCTACCCCTGTTACTACACAGCCTACTTCTCTCCCAACTCCTTCCACTATATCCCCTATTCCCATCACTTCCACACTTCCAACTATGGAACGAACAACGCCTACTCCACAGTCTATCTACCTCGACGATGCCAATCGCCCCAAACTTACCGGCGAGGACTCAACTTGCTCTGTTTATGATTTCCTCAGAGAGGTCGAAACCGACATCCACAATCGGCGGATTACCGATGAAAATCTCAAAGTCTCTTATCTCATGGGTCACTTACACCAAGGGAGATCGGACGTCGGATCCGCGATCCGTGCAGGACATTTTGATGGCATTAAAACCTTTGATGATTTCCGTAAGGAACTCATAACACTTTGTTGCCAGCATTCCAATGCCTCATCTCTCATTGGTTTCACTAATCTCCTCAACCAGCTGGATGAAGATTTGACCGTCCCCCCACTACATGGCAAACTACGCGAAGCAGCTGCTGTTATAAAAGCCACTAGTAGCAAGATCCGCCAATTACTTATAGGCACGAAATGGGTAGAGGAAGTAGATGGAGCTCCTATGGTTTCACTCAACAACTTTGCAGATTTATTTGGTTACCTGAGATTCCTCCATTGGCTTGATCCTAAACAGAGAGAGATAGCCCTGGCGATCGGTTTTAATCCAGGAGATAAAATTGTTCAGATCACTAAAACCATCCATGAAAGATCAGGTTCGAACCGCATGCATCAGGCCACAAATCGCCCCAGTCTCAGGTCAGCCACACTACCGCTCCCCCAGACCAATACCGCTCCCGTTCCACCACACGAGGTGGACCTGCCACGCATTGTTCTCCAACCTCTGGTAGTGATCAATCTAGCGTCCGACCGAACAGACAATCCTCGATCCTCTGCTGGCACTGTGGTAAACCCAGACATTGAGCAAACAGTTGCGACTGTAAACACACACGGCCTCACTCCCAAACTAGACAGCGTACACCTTCCCACTTGCGTCGTCCTACATGCAAGTATCATAAAACCAGTACGTCTCACACTATTGACGAGTGTCGTTACCTCAACCGCCACCAGTCGGGGGAAGCGCTGCGCCCATATCAGACCAATATGACGTAGCAACAGAACACCAACTCCCCATCCGACATGTCGGCCCCATAACTTCCTCTTCTAGTCATTCTAGGACGGAGTAATGACATACCAACATCGTTCTTCATGGACACCGGATCTATAGTAAACTTTATTTCTGATACCTCTTTAGACATCATTTAACGACACCGCAAACACGTCAGTTTCCATGAGCCACCTGACATTCGCCTATGTGGTGTAGATGGCTCAGAGTGTAAGGTCAAGGGAAGAGTCACTTTACAAGTACAACTAGACAGCGCCTTGCTCCCTTCCCAATAGAATTTCATGTTACTAATGAACTGAAATATCCAGTAGATGCCATTATTGGCTTACCCACCATGGCACAACACTCCATTGCGTTATTGCCTGCCTGTAGTAGTATAGACATTTCTGGGTTCCCAGTCTACGGTATGGACTATCCCCGTCCTGTACTTCCAATAAATTCAGTCATTCAGTGCTCCCTGACTCTTGCACTCCCTAAGAGTACAGAACAAGCCAAGCCATCATCATCATCATCACCCGAGAATACAGAGATCATTCCCTCACTGACTGAGAGCAAGGACATGCATTCCTCAACACCTGATGATACATCCTCTCAGCATTCAGACAAGGCTCTTCCAGCCTTCTCTAACGACAGCACTACAGCCGACTCAGACATCTCAGTTACCTACCTCACAGAGTCTGACTGATGTTCTCCAACACACAGAGATGAGGCGTGCAGTAATGAATAAGTGCACAATTGTTACCGCATGAGTTCACCAAAGTCTGTTCGTGTTGTAGGTGTGAAAGAAGGAGTGGATGTACTAACACTACCTGAGACATGTTGTGTGAATACCTTAACCCTTTCCCGCACGGTAAGTTTTATTAAGCTTCATTGCTCACGATTTTACTCCCCCGCGTGCTCCACTGGCAGCCTGCGGTACACAAATTACATGTATTCTTGCCTCATTTTCGCCACCCAAACCTCAAAATGTTGCCCTGAAACTCACATCAACTTATTCGACGATGTTTGTTCTAGCTGATAAGCCAAAAGAAAAACCAGAAAAATACGAATAAAAGTACACAAGGCCGCCGTGAATAAACATTTTGGAACGTTGATCTCACTTCCCAACATCGTCGTTCGAGTGTTTTCCATCATACAGAAAAATGTTATCATAATTTTTGATAGAGAATTTCATTGGCTTTCCAATGAGATATATTTTGTGGGGATATTATTTGTAGTTTTCAAAGAAACGGCCAAAAACTAAAATTCTTTTTTTAAAAAAAAAAAAGATTTTGGTTCAGGGAGGTATACTGCAGAAGTTTTCTCGCACACCTTATGTTTTTATTATATAATCTTATGTAGAATTTCATAAGCTTTCTCCTGATACCTTTCTGTTTTGATACGCTTCATAGTTTCCGAGTAAATCGCAAAAAACTACAGGGTACTCGCGGCCGCGGTGCACTTTCGTCATGCGTGCACAATAACTGCCTATGTAACCACAACTTTTCATTAGAGAAATTACATAGTTATGTCCTGTACATATGTAGAATTCACTGATCTTTATCATGGTTCTTACAGGAAATCGATACGTTCAATAATTTTGGAGTAAATGGACGACAAAGATAGAACACTCTTCCTCGCCCATAAGCGAGATAAAAACGCCCAGTTTCCCTGCCTCACGAATACTTACATATTTTCGCTCGTTACGTTTTATTATTCTTATTTTTTACTCAAATTATACACGAGAAATATCATAAGCTCGTTGATAGTGCTCTCAGTAACTCAACATTTCCACTAGTCTTTTTGCTAAACGTGAACCGTCTTCCATCTCATATGTGTATATGTAAAAAACCATACTTATTTGTGGAAAAAAATATAGAAATGTAGAAACAGGTCAATGGACAAATCAACAAAATATGGATAACTCACTTGCTCCAGAGGTGTTGAGCTGCTGGCAGGAACTTGAAGGGATTGAAGATGAGTTAGGTAGTGTGTGAGTTTTGTGTGTGTTCATGGGTGCGTGAGTGTAACTTACTGGGTCGGTCAGGATCACTTGATGGTAGTGATCGTCAGTTTTTACCCTCCCGGAAGGGAGCTGAGAGCTCATATAGTCCGATCTATGGGCTAGGCTGTGACCTTCACACACGCACACACCCATCCCCTTGCTCAAGGGGGACAGTAACCACCCACTTCATCAGTGAAACTTTTCGCAACCTGAGCGAGGCGCGAGCTCCCGTCTGCCAGATGGCAAGCGAGAACGCTACCACTGCGCCAGCGAGCGGTGTGTGTGTGTGGGGGGGGGGGGGGTATTCTCTATTCCTCACACCACATTTGCCTAATACATGCGATGCACACAGTAGATCTCTCCACGAACATTCGCTGCACGACGTAAGTATATAATGTCATATATGTGTCGCTGTGTGGCGCATTTTCTTGTCTCTGATCATTACATAACTTTCCGCTGTCAGTCAATGCACGTAATATTTCTCGGTGAACACTCGCTGCACTATTTTATATGTATAATTCACACTGAACCATATACAATATAAAACACTATCACATGATTCCATCCCAGCCTCTTCTGTTATTCCCTTCCCTACTGTATGGCGTAAGAGACTGCCTGTTCCCTTAGCAACTAATGCATATGTCTGTTATCTCTATGGCATAACATAATGCCTGCTATGGTAGGTCAGATATTTCACTAATCCAGGCACTATATGTTTCACAGATATAAGTAATGTCTTCACTATAAGGGTAAAATACATCAATTTACGGGCAGGGTGAGTGGAAACCCCGCTATAACAAACCAGACTCTGCCTCTAGGCCTAACAGCTGATAACGGGCCCCAATGCTTTACAAACAATATATCTATGT
>JAGKTI010025274.1:0-14044 GCA_018397915.1 Birgus latro
ACACACACACACACACACACACACACACACACACACCTGGCGAGGGAGGGGTAAGGTTGGGGCGGGGGTGGTTCTGCCTGGCTGGTCAAGGGGAAGGACTAGGCCAGGTCTCAAAAATCGTACACTCGTGGGGTTTGGAAATTTTGTGTCAGGTGTTGCATATTACAACTTATGTCTGGGTGGATTAGATGTTTTTGTTGTGCGTTTAGCATCTAACCCATATTGTCGCGGAGTTTGACACATTCTTGATTATGTGGTTCCATTATAGACTTTAGCCTGCGTATCGTGGAGTTTAAACACTTTCTTGGTTATATAATTTGCAAGAGAAATTTTAGCTTTTATTCTCGTTTGGCTAGAAGTTTCATCTGGCACTTTTTCCTTAGTGGTTTATCTTTAAACAGACAGGACGGAAACCTAAATATCTTACTGTCGTGGCGTTACAGGGTTTCTACCATTATATTCGCCATACTCTGAACTGGCTTCAAATTGCCATCTCGGCAGCTTGATTATTAAATTGCAATAAGAGATTAATGCTAGAATATGGTACAAGTCATGAAGAAGTATTGTGGAAAGGATGCAGAGCCACAGTTAGTGGTATGGCACTTAAATAAGCTGCTAATGGACAAAATTCTTAGTCAAATTTAAGGTTAAACGACTTCATTTCCTTGGTGATTTACCTTCCATGATATACAGAAATACGAGGAAGACTGAAAAATCACACGTTCGTGGGGTCAGAATGTCTTTAACACCTGTATCTTTGTGATTTATCTTGCTTTTCTGAACAAAGGAACATCAGCTCATTATCATAGTCCTTTGTGTGTCAGATTTTCTTGCACCACTTCATTTGGTGATGTATCTTGTAAATATATTTTGAATCGTATTCTCTTTGGTTAGGAGACTTTCTTGGTTTTTTAAATTACATTTTGCACCAAAGCGTTTACTCTTGTAGTGTCAAGTGTCCTTCTAATACCTTGAATCTTACACAGATAGGGCAAAAGCTAAGAAATCCTGGGGTTAGAAGCCTTTCTAACTTCTCTTCGTTGATGAATACGCTTTCGTGTTATACCTTAACAAAAATATAAAATTACCTGAAAGGGTTCAGAGGGACCAGTCGTAGTGAAGTGGTTAATTATTCAACTGCTGAAACTAATCGTCTGACGTTAGCTGAATAAAATTCAAAGTTTGTAATAGCGGTGAACAGTGATGATTGAGAGAGTCTGTAATTTCATTTAGTGCAGAGAGTTTCTTGGGGCTAGATTAAAGTCATCTGCATATTTGACGGACAAAAAGAAAAAAATTAGAATCCACGAACAAAAATCATTAATGACGTTGATTATCTAATATGAAAAAAATCATCCCTTGTTGTAAGATTTGCTTTTGTTGGGAGGACAAGGAAAGGAATATGCAGAATCTTTCACCGCCTTTTGTTCTTAGATAACCGAACCTTAGCAGCGAGAAGTAATTCATCAAGTCATGTAAATTTAAGGCCCATCTTCCCGTGTCCCTTTTTCTTCTTACAAAAACAAATATTAGTTACTGGAGGAGAATCATCGCAAATTGGATGAACGTACGCATCTTGACTGATGTAACCTTTTGACTGAGTTTTATCAAATCTGCCCCCTTTTTTTTTGGGGGGGGGGGGACAGCCACCATTCCTTCCTTCCATGTGTTGCTACCTTTAGGTGACAAAGAATGGAGTCAAAAGCCAAAAGCTTTCCTTTAATACAGGAAACCTTCTGCTACGTTGGGTAGTAACCATATCACCAACAAATGGATGTCCGGTGGTTTGGCGGGTTGAGGAGCTCCAACCGGAAGTTAGCCATATATGAGTTTAACTCCGAGGGCTGGACTGCACATATAGTGTTGCTCAGAGGCTAGCGATTCGTCACTCTCTCCTTATAATGCCAGGAGAGAGTGGTCTAGCCCTAGGCCTTTTACTCTCCAGAAGTGGCACTACTGGATTGGATAACTAACAGTGTATTATATCTTGGCTAACTTTGGATGATTTTTGCTTAACTGAGAGAAGTCCACTGCATCACAATAGGATCCTTGAGCGTGGTATACAACATTACCGCCTCCTACTCAGTGTCGTGGGTCACCATAAAAAAAAAAAATTCTTAACATGCTTATATCGAAAAGCAAGTCTCACTAGGGGTAAATGATTATCAGATATTTGTGTTTTTGGTCGCATTTATTACTTTTAATTTCAGTCTTGTTTATTGTGCTTAGCCTACTAACAGTCTCATTGAAAATCAAAATACAAACAAATAATATTATACATTATGTTTGGATGAGATGGAGGGGTGGAGTAGAGAGGTATATGAGAGAGGGGGGTGTAAGTTGGGGGAAATCAGCGAAATGGCAGGGGACAAGGCGACATGGAGGCGATTTGTTTGTGGCCACTCCTTACGGGATTAAGGCGTCTGACTCTAGATAGATAGATAGATAGATAGATATTATACACAACTGAAGCTCAAGAAAGTGTATGGACCAATCAGCAAACTAAAATGATAAACCAATAAACAAATGAACAACTGAATCGGCAAAAAAAAAAAGAAGCAGAGAAAGAATCAGCACGTGAATCAGCAAACGTATTAGCAAACGTGTCAACCAGAGAATCAGCAAACGTATGAGCGAAGAAAATCAACAAAGGAATCAGCAAACAAAGCAAGAATTGATAGCTGTCTCATTTTTCCCTCTCCGTGTGATCCCTAAGGCGACAACGGACACAAATCAAATATTCCGGTGCACGTATCCCCCCCTTTTTTTCCCCCTATGATTTTTTTTTTATTTTTTTCTCTGGGCGGAGAGGGCAAGCGGGCGGCCGGAGCCTTAGCGTGCACACCGTCAGAAATGTGCAAAAACTAACCTATCTTCTTCGCCATCGGTGTTTCAGCATCACATGTGTTATCACAGTAGATTTCAAAATTATACATCCTGAGTGTTCTAGCAAGCGCCTCCCAGATCTTTATTTGCCCACAAAGAACAGGGGGCGAGGGGTGTCATTTGGACTCGCCTGTAACATTTTCGCGAGACTGAAACTCGTCCTGAGATGCGCGCCTCTCTTGTGTGTGTGGCGGGGAGAGATGGAGGGGAAGGGAGAGAAGGAGAGGGAGAGACGATGATGGCGGGAAGGAGAGGGAGTCAGACAGGGAGGGCGGATGATTCGGAGGGATAGGGAGAGAGGGCGAGGGAGTGACGATGACGGAGGGAAAGAGAGGGAGTGGAATTGAGAGAACGAAAGATTTAGATGGACAGGGAGAGAGGGAGAGGGAGAGACGATGATGGAAGGAAGAAGAGGAAGTCAGATAGGGTGAGCGAAAGATTCAGAGGGATGGGGAGAGAGGGAGGGAGAAGCGATGATGGAGGGAAGGAGAGGGATAGAGGGAAAAAGAGATGACGATAGTGGGAAGGAGAAGGAGGGAGAGACGATGATGACGGAAAGGGGAGGGGGAGAGGGAGAGAAACTAGGAGAGCAGGGGATGGTGAGAGAAGGAGAGGCAGAGTGAGGCGGACGGAGAGGGGCGAAGAGAGAATGGGAGTGGGAAAGAATGAGAGGGTAGGGGAAGGAGGGAGAGAAGCCCAGGGAGATTATAAAGGCAAAAGAAAGGAGAGGAAGGGAGAAAATATGTGAGAGAGAAGGATATGGAAGAGGAGAGGATAGAATAGGGAAGAAGAGAAAGGAAGAGGGAGAGGGAGGTCAAAGAAAACGGAAAGAGAAGAAGAGTGTTGGATAGAAGGTCAAATACTGAAAGAGAGGGAAAAACATGAAGTGAAAGAGTAGGGGGAAGAGAGTAGGGGGAAGAGAGTAGGAGATAAATGAAGAGATAGCTGGAGGAAGAGGAGGAGGACCCGAGAGAGAGATAGAGAGAGAAACAGGAAATTGATAGGGAGAGGAAGAAACAGAGAAAAGCTTGGGTAGGGAGGGAGAGGAACTGAATGAGGACAGGGAAGGAGAGAGAGGGGGACGGAAGAGAAGAGAGGAAGACAGGGAAGGAAGGACGGTTGAAGGAGCGGATGAGACAGACGAAGAGCAGCAGAAGGCGAGATACGGAAAGAAAGGGAAGGGGTCAGAAGGAGTAGGGAGAGGGAACGATAAAAATTATACAAAAAAAAAGAGTTAGGGAGCAAGGCAAAGATACAGCAAGGGAGGCGAAGTGCAAGAAGTGCGAGAGAAAGAGAGAGAGAGGGGGGGGGGAGAAGGAGGCCGGGGTGCTGGGAGCGGTGATTACCAGGCTTTAATTATCCATTCAGCCCGTGCCTTACTGAGCGACAGGTTACCTAAGGCTACTCTCCCATGGCATAGACAAATGGCCTCCTCGGACCAACACAGAGCTATAGCCACGGACGCTTGGGTCGAGAGGCACAGCGCAACCCACGATAACTCACCTCCTTGCGACAGCTCTCCCCCTAACGATAATAATCCTTTCGTATCAAAGACATATTTTTGCCGAAGGAACAAGGTGGGACTAAGACGTGCTATATTTTCCTTTTTCAAACCTTCTGGCCAAAACAAGTCTTAGTTACGAAGGAAGGGATGATCGTAAGTTGGTTCTCGCATCTATTTACCCTTGTCTCTTGAGTCCCTCTGTCTTCCAAGGCGGCAAAAACCCACGTGTACCACAGAGAAACTCTTTGTTCGCGCAAAAGCTAGCGGGTAATGGCTGTTGTGCGTCGAAGGAAGGGATGGGACCGGAATTATTTTTTGAGCAATGGTTTTATTATGGAATTATTATTTTTTTTCTTCAGTCCTGTTGGAGAGAAGGGATCTATACAAAGGGAGAAACTTAGCCCATGTAATCCAATGACATACCTATATTTTTTTTTTTTATAGCAATCTCCATGTGATATTATTCAGCATAGCAAAGATCTTTCGCAGTATACACGCGGGTATATTTTGACTGATCTGAAAAGTCTCTCTCGCTCTGAAAGAATAAATTGTGAGGCATCGTTGTGAAGTGGTTAACCCATTCAGTACACTGATGTTCATGTATAGTCTATTCATGCTACCATCAGGGAATTTTATTCAGCTTACTGGAGACCTTTCGGGGTGAAGGTATTTGAAACAATCCCTACCAACCCTCTTGTAGAGCTGATATTTTTCATTATTTCTGTCGCATCCACAGGGGTGGTCAAATACAGCACCTGTCCCAAACTGTGTCATTCACTCACTGAATGAGTTATTGCATTTTTTTTGAAGAATGAGGTTCGGACCTCATGAGGGGTGTGTTAGGGAAACGAAATTGAAACCGATCGTAATTTTGCACAGCAGCAGAACTGTACTCGGGACAGGTTTAAAGGAAGGTGGGAACTCTGAGGGCTCCCTCCCCTTCCAGGGGGGAGAGCCCCCTGTTATGGACGATCATTTCTTTCCCTCTTCCCCTCCCCCCTTCTCTCTCTCTCTCTCAGCTAGGAATACGAAATTTTACAGTAGCAGACCTTCACTCGGTCCAGGTTTTGGGTTGGATGGGACTCGAGAAGGTTGTCCCCCACCTTAAAGGGTGGGAAGGGTCTCTGCCCAAACCGTTATGCATGACCCTTTTTTTTGTTGTTGTTAACATAAGAACACGAAATTCTGCAAAGTGGTAGGCCTTCACTCAGGCCAGATTTTTTAGTAGGTGAGACCCTTA
The DNA here is from genome assembly GCA_018397915.1 of Birgus latro. Lineage (NCBI taxonomy): Eukaryota > Metazoa > Arthropoda > Malacostraca > Decapoda > Coenobitidae > Birgus > Birgus latro. Next base: position 5,631 of record JAGKTI010025274.1, read on the forward strand.
AGAACACCCGCCTTTCACGGCGGCCCTAGATAAAAATCTCATATAAAGGTTAATTGCATACAAATAGGCGTACAGTACATTGTAAGAGCTATAGTTATTAACTTATTGATTGCCATGACGTCATTAATTTTCCTACTAAGGCTACGGAATCGATAATTTTAAACAGCTTAGGAAAGCCTCTTTGTGGTGTGGAGGACAAGTTTCTCTCAGCCTGAATAAAACTGCTTGGTGAAAAGATGTCACTACAAAGGGAGAATGGGTGAAGCAAAGTATGATAACAGTTTAATAAGTGTATTATTATTGGATTTGGTTACCGAAGATGCTGATATTTTTCACATCCGACAGAAGAATAGGGCATAACATATTGAACACGGTGAGATCGATTGTTTAAATGATCCTTGCCACAGCCTGCAAATTATATTGGAGTTAGCAAGGCCTCCTAGCAAGAGGCTAATGAGGGCTACATCTGACTCATCTACTTCGAAAAATTTCTCCTAAGAAGAGTGTAAGTATCTGATGATACACTGAGCTGAAGATTCGACTTTGGGCATAAGCATAACAGCCCGTTTCCCGAAATTCAGCAGTCCTCCTACGTGTCACACTCTATCACATGTCACCATTTCGACACTAATATCCACCGTCTATGCTGAATACAAATTAGGGCTGTCTCATTCAAGACTGATGCACTGGCTTTAGCGGAGGTGTTTTTATAACATGTTGGTGGGTCTTGTGGGAGTTCAGTAATGTCTGTTTCAACGAAATTCAGTTTATCAAACTGTTAAATGCCCTAACACGGGATCGAATTCGCGCCACTTCAGACAACAGACAACCTCTCAACGTACTTGGGCACCACCTCCCCAAGCCTATATAAAAAGCCTGCTAATCAAACTTATCCATGAAAAAAACAGGCTGGTGATGGTTCAGTGTGGATACCTGGTGGCAGCAAGAATGCAGAGTACAAGATGTCACTGTACTGGAAGAAAAAAAAAGCGCTATTGACAAACTGTAATCACATTATAAAAACAAAAACCTCAGTATATATATATATATATATATATATATATATATACAGTACGTAACCTATTTTATAATGGCATGAATAAATTATAACCGCGGTTCAAGTACTAAAAAGAGTTAAAAAGACACTATTTACACAACCAAGTACGAAAACAAAGTTGCCAGTGAAATGGGCAGCGTGGTGTGGGGAGGGGTGAGGTATGCGTCAGTCACTCCTGGGGTGTGGTGGTGGTGGTGATTTAGGGCCATGATGTTATTTGTTATTTTGATAAAGATTTCAATACTGAGGTCGTAAAGAGTGTATTCAGGACAGAAATAGGAAGTGTGCAATCAATAAAGAATCCCTAAAGAGATCAGATACAGCGTTGATGAAAGGCCCTGACGATACGGAGATTGTCTAAACCATTTTTTAAGTGAGAGACATTCATCCTCGGCTCCGCCTAGCCCCGCATACGCCCTTTACGCTTACGGATGATGAGATATGGTATGAGAAAATTGCACTATTAATCACCCCATATCAAAACAAGGCCCCAGGTCCTGTCCGGGCGTTTAAAGAAACTGACCACTTAGCTGCGGTCAGGAGAGGCGAGCACCCCTGAAAAGGTGAAGAATTGACGTAGCTGGAACGCTGAATTTGTTTACTTCTTTCTGAAGACTGCCAATGATGAATGGTTGTGAGTCGGAGAGTGTTATACATGTAGCCTACTGTTATTTGTTTGCTGCCTCGTGATGAGTCATGGCATGCTGGAGTTGATGGGAAATCTGGCAAGTGACGGAACAAATATCCGTGAGAAAATAGGTACACAATAAAGAAAATTATGAAAATAATACATCGATAAAATGATGTCGGGCTGCGTGACTAAGGCGAGGGAGGGCCGACACTTCCCTGTCAGAGATCGGCACCAGGGATCATATTTATTGAAGATCTTAAAAGAATTTTCAGGATATAATAGTCTCCAAGTCCATTTACTATTATTGGATATTGTTTTGATTTTCCTATTTTTTCATATTATCTTATCGCTAGGACGGTTGTGGAGTAAGTGGTAGCTGGGTGGGTGAGGAAAAAGATAAATAGAAAGTCTTACACATAACCTCAGCTCAAGAAGGTTAATAAATGCCTCTGGAGAACCTTCGCCTCGTCAGGCAACTCGGCGCGGGGCCTCAGCGGCAGACTAATTTAAAGCTGAGCGACGTCCGTGGCGGGTAATCCAACATGATGTCCGACACCAGGTTGCATGCCAGTATAGCCGCCCGTCCTCTCCACACCTCCCTGCTCTGCCCTACCCTACCCTACCCTACCAACCCTATCCTGCCCGTTCTCTCCTCACCTCCCTGCCCTGCCTTGCCCGTCCTCTTCATGCCTTCTTGCCCTGCCTTGCCCAGCCCTGCCCTGCTCTGCCCTGCCTGTCCTCTCCATACCTCCCTGCGCTATGCTACCCTATCCTTTCTCCCCACACCTCTCTGATCTGCCCTACTATACCCTAACCTATCCGTGCTCTCCACTTCTCCCCGCCCTCCCCTGCCCTGTCCTGTCCTGCCCGTCCTCTCCACACCTCCTTGCCCTGCTCAATCCACTCTTTCCGCACCACCCGCCCTACCCTGCCAGTAAATTTTCTAACTGTAGTCAGTTGGGATTTCCTTTTCAGTAGGATCTAGGTTAGGATACACAGGTCTGCCAGGGTTAGTTTAGTTTAGTCTGTTAGGATTAAATTAGACTGTGTTAGGCTGAGTTAGTTGAGGTTAGGATAGGTTATATTAGGTTAACTTGAATTATGTTATATTAATGACGAATACAGTAAGCGTGATGATCAGGGGAAGAGAAGACTTACAGTAGCGCACAGTGATGAAATGACTTGCAATACAGGAAAATGCTCCTTATCCTGCTCAACTGTCATTCTCACCGGATTCCGTCGGCAGGTATGAGCAGCCCTTCCCTTTCCTGTCTTGCCCTACTGTACCGCGTCGTGCTGTGGCCTGCCCTGCCCTGTCCTTCTTAACTGCCTATTCTGCTCTTCCATGCCATATCTGTCCTGCATAAACTGCTGTGCTCTGCCCTCCCTTTCCGTGCCTTCTCTGCCCGGCTCTGCCGCTGCTCCCACTTGGTTCGTTTGTATGAACACTCCTGCTCTGTCCTGTCCTACCCTACCACCAGTTCCATTTACAAGTATGAACACTCCTGTTCTGCCCTACCCATTCCTTTCCTAGCCTAGTCCTCCCTTCCCTTCCCTTCCCTTCCTTTCCCTTTCCTTTTCTTCCTTCCCGTTTTTTCTCTTTCTTTCCCTTCCCTTTTCTTCTCTTCCCTTCCTTTCCCTTCCCTTCACTTTCTTTCTCTTTCCTTCCATTTTCTTTCCTCTCATTTCCTTCCCTTCTTTTCCAATCCCATCCCTGCCGTTGCTCCCATCATTTCCGTCTGCAGGTATGAACATTCCTGCCTCCTGTCCCTCGCCCACACACCCTGATGGTCTACACCTCAGTCAGTAACTACGTCTCTGGCGCGTGTTCAGGTGCACTCAATGGAGATGAAGTTCCAGATTATTAGTGAATACTTTACATTCTAAGTGACAGATGACTTGACCCCTAATTAGAGCTAACGTTCAGGTGGCCCCTGCAAACTGACTGCCAAGACTGATGATGTTCGATATTTGGCGAGTCTGAGGCGGCAGGAATTTGGGTTAAGGCGATGATGGATGGCTGAACTTAATTCTGTGACTTCCGAGCCTGCTCTGGATTCTGTATTGCCTCCTGTGGACCCATTATCACTAGTCTCCAGGTAAAATTCATCTGGTGCTGAAAAGCTGTGATGAGGTTCACGCAAGAAATGTATCTAGGTGACCTCCAGAGAGCGTCTTTACCAGCTGTGGAGACTTTATCAAACACCTACAGATAACCTAATAATGTGTAAATAAATCATTCCTTTATACAGAAGGTTGTTGTGGACGTTGCGTCTCAAAGAAACTGACTGCCGCTAAACGGAATGTTACTACAGTAATATCATGAAGAATTTCTTTACTTCTCTCATTATTCAGTCAACTAATTATTTTCGGTAAGTTAAGGTGTTTACTCTTCAGTCAGAGGCTAATGCTCACCAAGGATTTTTCTGGGTCACTTTTACACTCAGGACATGTCCTTCACTTTAAATCCCTGATGCATTATATCAAAGACACTCATCTGTGAGCAGTAATTTATATCAAACATCTCTCAGCATAAGAGTTTTAGACAGCCAAGGTTTGTGTCTCAGTTTCCCCTTACATACATACTTCTTATCTCAGAGGACTATTAGCTCCATCCTTGCGCTGTCTGCAGCAGAGGAGCGTCCGTTCATTGCACAAGTCGGTCATCCAGGGGCAACTGGCTGCCTGCGGTTGATGGGTTAACTCGGCCAGACAGACCTTTGCTACTCAGCAACTACAACTGAATTGAGGAAAGACATCTCCCAGAAATGGGCATAGAGGTCGTACTCCTTCATTTCCATCTTTCCCCATCCCACCTCTCTCTCAGCCTTGCTCATTTTCATTTCTCCTTTCCCCAGCTTTACCATCCCCCCCCCTTTTTTTTTTTTTATCCAACTTCCTACGTACGCCGACAGACTCGTTCCTTCGTTCTGAGACATCGCTGAAAGAATATAAAACTTGACAAAAATTCTTGCTCCTTATATCTCTATTAACTCGGCAGCTTTACCTCTACCCCTTTTGTCCCCACAACTCCCCAAAGCCTCGTCGCTTCGTGGTGAGATCTGGCAAAACATCCTACTCTTAAGTTCTCCCTTCCCCTACTTTCATCTTCTACCTTCCTCTGTTTCCTTTTCACCCCCTTCCCCTTTAATCCCATTCCTCACGTCCCCCTTAAACATTGACCCTTTTGCGCTGAGGCTTCGATGAGAGTGTGTGTGATCTTAAAGAAAATAACATCCTACTTCCCTCTTCTAATATTTTCGTTTCTGTCCTACGCCTTTCCCTCTTGATCCAGTCCTATTCATCGTTATCCACTCCACTTTGTATCCTGTTCCCCACGTCTGTCCAAAACCTCGTCCCTTTCGCGCTGAGTCGATGAGAGAGTATGAGACTTCGCAAAAATAGTAAGAGGATGAGCAAAAAGGAAATGTCACGACCGCCGACCCTCACACGCACGCGAGAAGTTGATCGACAGCTGGGGAGATGGTGGGTGTCGGGTGGGTGGCGAGGGGCTGACCGAGGGCAGCAGTGGGTGTTGTGGACTTAGGTCGCTGTATACGTACGAGTTAACTCCAAAAGAAAAATCCACAAACGTCAGTCTCACATCTCGAAGGATGGATTTAGCCCATGGAATCCACTGACTCTTTTTCTTGTTACCCTCTGATGATTTTATTCGGTTTAGGGAGAAACATGAGGTTACGCAGGGGTTAATGTAAACTGTTTCGAACTCTATTGCTAAAACGGTTTCTTCAGAGCTTAACACATTCGTCTGAAGACTGCAACAGTATCCAAAAACTATGTCACTGGATTCAGGGAGTTCAACTGAGATATGACCTGAAGGAAAATCCACGAATGTTAGTCTCATCAGCTGGTTTATGTTGATGTCGCTGCGTAGCTACGGGTTTATCCAGAGGTAGATCCTCAAACGCTACTCTCATATCTCGGTGACTGGATTTAAACTGTCGTGTAACCCAAGGGAAAACTCGAAAGGGTCAATTTCCATTCAAGCTGGGTAGACTTCAACAGTACAAAATGCCGGCCTTAACACCTGTTGTAGAGTATGTCACTGTATACGTAAGAGTTAACCTCAAGGAATATTCACAGTCATCAGTCTCATTTCTCGCAGCGTGATGTGGAATTTGGTTGCTGTGTCCATACGAAAACTCCATGAAAAAAACACAGATCCCCCCAAAAGTTCACGAATACCATTCTCAGCAGGTCTCATAGGGGCGATGTCTCTGCGTGCATACATGTTAAATCCAAGAAAAATCCACAAATGTCAGTCTCATCTCTTGTAGGATGAGTTGGACTTGGCTTGCTGTGTAAAGAACTTACTTCAAGGAATATTCATTGTGTATGCTTCATCTCTCGTAAGGTTATGTGAAGAGATGAATACTCTCCATTTGTCTCTCTATAATGCAGGTGGACCTTTCTCATATATGACGAATAAATTTAATTATTGTTTCACTTTCAATTTGTTACAGTCTGGTTTTCAGTTACTTTATGTGTTATCGTCTCAAACAGGCAGGAGGTAACAAACTGTAATGCACTAGGAATAAAGTTCTACTCATCAAAGCATAATCTGATTAAAATATGAAGGAAAAAATATCCCCACTTCCATGGACTTCAAAGAAAGTCAACCTGCATACACTGTGATAGTGCGGATTGCTACATACAGTATATAACAAAGGAGAGGACTGGGGTATGATTTCCTGCCATGACGTTAGAATAAGAAACGCTATTGGCCAGACATTCCCGATACACGAAGCCTCTTACGCTAATGGCATTCATATCCATCACGATCAGTGTTGAGGACAAGACCCGGAAAGCGTGGGGCACCTTGATACCGGCGAGGGAACCAGGCCTGTCCTTAGGTGCGTGACCTGGTGCGCTTAGCCCCCCCCTCTATTTTACCTGCCTAAGATAAGTTCTCACATTTTACCGGCGAAACTGTTAATGCGGTTAATAAGAGACTCGGGCGTACATAGGGAATCAACAAATCTTCGCCTTTATTTCATTACAAGAGATCCGTGAAAGTTATTAGATTTTCCGGATAACCCTCTAATCTGGCAACGACACGGGGATGATAGAGTGTTCTCTTATTACAGTAATTTTGAGAGGCTGCGCCCAGGGCTTGTTGAGCTGTGTCAACACACGACTGTGATCAGCAGTTCTGCCCGGCCCCTCCTCCTTCACCAACGCCAAGGATAATGAGCTCAAGGGCAAGGATGTTTAAGGGCGAGTCTTGGTCGGAGTGTCCATGGGCCAGCCGTACACCAGGATATTGGAGCCTTTACGTTTTGACACGTTATTTTTGTGGGAAAAGTGTGATGGAAGTAACTGGTAGTTAGTCTGCAGTTGCCTAGCTAAGCGAATGTATATGCAGGATGGTGTTTTATGCAGCTAAAAATGTATGCATAAGTTTTACAACACCTGTCTCAAATTTGTCTGAATAATATCGATGCAAGAAACTGGGCGCGATAATCGTACAATCTTTATTTTGACCGTAAATTCTCGCTGGTTTATATCCCAGTAGCGAGTCTTGGGTCGATTATCAGGTGTGTGTGTATAGCGTCTGTTCCAGCGCTGCGTCGCCTAAGGTGTCTGCAGTTTGATTGAAAGGGGAATTAGGTTTTCAAATAGGTATTTTAAGTGTCGGGTATACGGTGTTCGCCTCCCAGACCGACCACTCTTGTCCGATCCGCCTCACTCGATCAGTTTTTGCCGCTCACTCCTCCTCTTTATCTCGGTCATCTGTACTCTCGGTGTCTTGCGTTTATTTTTCATTTTTCTCACGATTAAATCAATAATGGTAAAAGGTGTCAAGGGAGACTAACGAGGTGGCGACGCGAGGCTCGTCCATCTTGTGTGACGTGGGCAGCAGCACGTATTGTGAATCACTGAATACAGTGACGTATATTTTAATATTATTCCTACTGACTACAAAAAGTTTCACTCAACTATCTTCTTCTGGCGACTTTTTTCAGCTTAGGAGAGACATTTTGAACTGGAGGGGTAACATATAGCCTTTATTAACCCCTCCGCTAATAGGGGTCCTTAAACTAAAGAGATTCATCTACGGATAATCAAGACTAAACTAGGATGTCTTTGGGGTGAAAAGGCTATCTATCCGCTTATCATCACTTCCTAATCAATCTCTGGACACTACTATAGGTTGTGTATATACCCGGTGCTAGCTATGTGCTATGATTTATTATTTTTAACCCTTGAAGAAAAAGGATGTCATTTATGTGTTATTTACGTAACCACCAGATGATTACATTCATCCCAGGACAGACGTTCAGTAGTCAGGAGGTCAATGAAAGTTGAATGTAATCCCTCAAGTTCGAAAGGTCTCTCCTAAGTTGAATGAAACCACCTGAACGTAAAAAAAATACCTCGTCGGACTGAAGGGGTCCACTATCTTATTCTTCCAACCAGCAGACATTTACTCAGAATTGTCCTTTCGTCTTCTGAGGCTTAACACTTTCCTGTCACTTAATATGAACCTATTTTTTATGAACACTGAAAACAAAATATTTCACAATCTTGTCCAGTCGCTTTCACTTTTAAGTATCAGTACTAAGGGTGGTGTGCTGGGGGCCATCTGTGACAATTGTATATTTGTTTACGTGTCAAGCCTACTCTCTTTTGACCACTGAACCATATCTGTTCCAGCACAGTAGATATGAAACTTAGGCAGATACATTAGTGTCCAAGAAGACC